>PVKM010024922.1:0-20236 GCA_004027735.1 Carollia perspicillata
TCTTGGAGTGGAGTCGTGTAAGTTCTTTGTATATTTTGGAGATTAAACCCTTGTCTGAGGTATCATTGGCAAATATGTTTTCCCATATAGTTGGGTCTCTTTTTATTTTAATGCTGTTTTCTTTAGCTGTGCAGAAGCTTTTTATTTTGATGAGATCCCATTTGTTTATTCTTTCCTTTATATCCCTTGCTCTGGGGGGACATATCAGTAAAAATGTTGCTGTGTGAGATATCTGAGATTTTCCTGCCTATGTTCTCTTCTAGGATTTTAATGGTGTCACGGCTTATATTTAAGTATTTTATCCATCTTGAATTTACTTTTGTGTATGGTGTAAGTTGGTGCTCGAGTTTCATTTTTTCGCACGTAGCTGTCCAGTTCTCCCAACACCATTTGTTAAAGAGATTGTTTTTACTCCATTTTATGGTGTTGCCCCCTTTGTTGAATATTAACTGACTGTAGTGACTTGGGTTTATTTCTGGGCTCTCTGTTCTTTTCCATTGGTCTATATGCCTGTTTTTATGCCAGTACCAGGCTGTTTTGATTACAGTGAATTCTTTTTTAATGTGACAGTTAAACACATTTTAAGGCATAATCATAAATAAAAGAAAAGTGCAGTCTAGTGATTCCCTTGAAAACTCCAATGTTAAATTTGCAGGCAGCTTCAGACCATCTTAATGGTGGTAACTACTCACTCAGCTCTTTTAATAGGTAATACCTCCAGAGAAGCAGCCTGTATGAATGTATGCTTAACACTGTGTTCATTTGCATTTAAGTTTAGAGTAAGCCCCAAGTAAAACAATGGAAATGTACAGAGAACTATTAGTTCTTCTTTACAGGATTTAATCACATCAAGATACATGAATTTAACTTGTGTAAATGTAAGTGAACTTTTCATTTTTGTCCATTCTACTGTTTATGTTAAAATAGCATTAATCTCCTGCATATTCTTTTCTTGACTCAAATATTAATTTATGGTCACAAAGAGAGAAAGAAACAAGTGAGATGAATGTCTTTACTAAAATACCAATAAATTTGTCACACTAAAAAAAAAAAAGCCAAGGGAAAACACACACATGAGAAAACATTTTGTTTTACTGGAAATGGAATTTCCTTGGCAAGCCTTGTGTGATAGAGTGTAACCCAAACACAATAGTCAGGAGTTTGGAAAGCAAGAAGCTCATGAAAAACTGGCAGGCAGAAAACACGAGCAAACAACAGAACTCAAACGAGACAATAAGTCACGGGCCAGTGGAAGAAGGGGGAATTTTATTCGAATGGGTGACAATATGAGAATGGTTCCCACACACAAAAAGTGCAAGAATGAAGTTTTGAATGTGCAGTGGTAGAATCTCTGCACTTGGAGGAGGGCTGGTCTTAGGAGTTAAGGTATTGAAAGAGCAGAAATGACAACTTCCTCTAGAGAAGTTTTGTTTTGCAGCTCAACCACCTAAAAATATAAAATATAGTAGACATCACTTTAGACAGTACCAAAGATCCTGGTACCATTTTATGTGCCTCAGTTCCCCCAGGGTCAGAGAAAGAGCTGCTGCCTCATGACCTCTGTATTGAAATATGGCAGCAATTTGGTCTCCCGTCATGAAGATGTGTTACTCTTTCTCACCACCTGAGAATCAATATTTATTAGGTAATTGACATAGTTGGTCTCAGAGAGGAACCAGCCCAATCTTCTAGGGTTAGAGAAAGGCAGTTTCTACCAAGATACTAAAATACTAAGCGATCCACTTCTGCGAGTTTATCCAAAGTAACCCAAAACACTAATTGGAAAAGACATACGCATCATAAGCATTATTTATGATAAACAAGATAAGGAAGCAACCTAAGTATCCATCAAAAGATGAATGGATAAAGAAGTGATGCATATATACACATACAATAGACTATGACTCAGCCATAAAAAAGAATAAAATCTTGCCATCTGCAACAACATGGATATACTTAGAGGGTATTGTGCTGAGTGAAGTAAGTCACACACAGGAAGACAAATGCTAGATGATTTCATTTAAATGTGGAGTCTAAAACAAAGCAAAATAAATGAGCAAACACAACAGAAACAAAAACGCAGAAATAGAGAACATTATGACTGTTGCCAGACGGGAGGCAGGTTGGGACATGGGTGGAAAAGGTGAGGGATTAAGGAGTACCAATTGGTAGTCACAGAACAGTCACTGACATGTAAAGTGTAGCATAGGGAATACAGTCAATAATACTGTAATGACTATGGATGGTGTCAGATGGGTACTAGATTTATCAGAGTGATCACATCATAAGTTACATAAATGTGTTATCGCTATGTTGTAAAAAAGTTCATAGTACATGATTTCATTTTTATAAAACCATAGACAAAGCAAAGTGATCTCTAGTGACTGAAAGTGTATCTGTATATTCAGGGATGGTGGGATGGCATGGGAGTGGGAGGGAGGGAAGAAGGGAGAAGTGGGGATGATTACAAAGGAACACTAGGAGTCTTTTGGAGGTGATGGATATGTTCCTTACCATAACTGTGGTGATGGTCGCATATATGTATGTATGTATGTATATGTATATATGCATATATCAAAGCTTATCAAGTTGTACACTTTAAATGTGTGTGGTTTATTGTATGTTGACTAAACCTCAGTAAAGATATTTAAAATAAAAATTTAAGTGAAGTATAAAATAAAAACTTTTGAAAATAATAATTTTAAACAATTCTGAAGAGCGAATTGTTGCACTGACATACACAGGGAGTCAAACCAGGAGCCAGTTTCTGAGTGGTGGTGAGCAGAGCAGAAAGTGGGTGAGGAGGGGATTTACAGAAGGCCCGGGCAAGACGAGCTCGCCTAGTGGGAGGCCAGGTGCTTTAAGGGAATCTGGATGGAAATATACCACAGGCAGCAGAAAATATGAGGCGGAAGTCCATAAGATTTTGGTTTAGGATCATAATTTTTGCTCTGAGCATAATGTGAGGGTAGAAAAATAAAAATTTCCATCTATCTTTCTAAGTTCAAATAAGAAATGGTACAGTCCAGAACCTAAGTTCTGGAACTAAGTTCTGGAAATATGGAACATTGTTCCATATTTTATTGAACAAGCACTTTGTCCCGAAGGCAGATCAGTTCAGTTAAATAATCTTGTCTCATTTCAGGAGCTGGCGATGCAGGCGGGCCCCCCAAAGTAGGTCTATACTGAGTGAGCCAGCAATCAGGTATTGAAGAAGAGACATTTCCAGTGGAAGAAACAAAGGCTAATGTTTAGATCAAATTAAAAATATGGTTTCTGAGCCTGGAGGGCTGCCAGATTTCTAGATGTCAGACTTGGCATGTGCACTGCAGTTGAAATGTCTCTAATGACGTGATCCGGTGCTGGGAAAACCTTTTCAGTGGCTTACACAACTTCGGGCGTGGACATAGCCTGAGCTCTGGTCGTCATGGGACTTCCTGAGGCTCATATCCAAGCATCAAGCTGCAGTTTATACGACTTCAGGAAAAAATGGCATTTTAGTTCTCAGGGATTCCAAGTCAAAGGACAGGAGAAAATTGAAAATACCAGTTTGAAGAACTACAGCCAATTATTTGAGAAAACAGAAAAAGTCAGGATCCAGTCCAGTTTTCTGGTGAAAAACAAAACCCCAAAGGCAATTAACTGAACTAGAGTCTAAGATCCACAAGTATGCCCTATAGATACTATTGAAACATAATTTTTCTTCTCTAAATCACCCTTGTTTTTACCAAAGATAGCACAATCAAGACTAATTTATTGGCAAAATAAGTGTAGTATTCATAAATGTGGCCTGGTTGTTTAAGTACAGAAAGAATCACCATCGATCACATGGGCTCTTTTAAGTCTACTTTGCTGAAAGTTTTCATAAGGAATCTCCAGATTAAACTTTTAAAAAAATTGTATTGATTGATCCGAGAGACAGAGAGCGAGGGAAGGAGAGGGAGAGAGAGGTGTTGATTTGTTGGAAGCCAGCCACCTCGGCCTATCAGACGACACTCTAACCAAGCAAGCTACCCGGCCTGGGCCAGGTTAAACTTCTGACAGTGCCTTGAAGCTAAGAGGGCAAGCTGTGTACTCACTATCAGGTTTTGTCTACAGTACCCTTAGATCTGGAGTAATTTCTCTCTTCTTGAGGTTCTCAAAATACCCCGATGTTCCTATGCCTGTTAGGAAGTGACCGTCCTTACTCACCTGGTCAGGTCTTTGGGAACCCAGTAAGCAAGGTACCAGGCCAATATTTCCAAGGGCTTCCATAAGTCCATCTTAATTCCTAAAAGCTGTCTGGTCATACTGGATTCCATGCATGCCTCTCTCATACATGACATTCCTGTCAACATCTTGGTATATAACCACTTTCCAATTGTGTCTTGCTATAAGGAAAACAGATTCTTACTGAACTTATGAAAATAATTATATTGTCATGAAAATAAGAATACTCACTGAGTGTTTCTCAAATCTGGAGGGGTTAAGTAGGGTGAAAAAAATAAACGTTATAATTCTGCTCACAACGGTATAATTTACCACAATGCTCTAGGTCCTAAGTAGTTTAAGAGAAACAAGTTTTCTTATATGTGGAAAACAAAATATTTTTTTAAATCAGCAATATTCAAAACATAAACTAATTAAAATTATAGTCATGATCAGTTCATTTGACAAACAATTTTTAAAGGAGCTGGGTGAGTGGGGCACTAGACTTGTGCATGGGAGACTTTTCAGCAGCTTGTGCTTTTTGAAAGCTCCTGTTCCTTTTTTTTTCCTTTGACTTACTTGGTCTCGAGCAGCTGTGGGCTGTTTACATTCCTGATCGTCCACAAAAGGGAATGGGGAATTGCCAAGGAGACTTAAAAACTTCCCTATTAGACTTCGAAAACAGAGCTTCCAATTTTGCCAAATTACTGATCATGGAGTTATTAAATTATTTTAAAATGTCCTTTCAGGTTTCAGCTAGTAATAAATTGGTAATTATTTCTGGCAGTGTTAAACAATTTTATGAACTCGATGGCATGTAAAGTTTATTACCTTCCAGAGTCATTTGCTCTGACAGTCAAAGGAACATGTCCCAGGCAGGCAGAAAGCTAATGCCAAGTCCTTAGACACAGACATACATAGCTGCCCCTGGGAGAAAAAGGATCAACAACCAATTGGTCTAGATTGAGAAAGAAGGGGCAATGTGAAATTTTATTTCCACCTTTCCTTGGGCCAGGAAATATGGATAAACTTTCAAGATACTCCCTGGCCTAAAAAAAATTATTATTTTAATTATGGCTCTTAGATTGGCCTTAGAGCAAGGACTGAGGTTATAATTTCCCCTAGGGGCCAACAGCAGTTTGGTAGGACCCTAGCTGAAAATGGACTTTGGCCCACATTTCTGTCTGGCCACATTTGGGAGCTTGGGGCTTGATTACCCAGCCGAGTCCTTCAGACATAAAACTTTTAGGTTGTCGCTCCTCCCTTTTGGGCCATCGCCGAGATGCCAGCAGTCAAAATGAAGTTCAATCCCTTTGCGACTTCTGACCAGAACAGGAACCATAAAAGGCACTTCAAAGTGCCTTCCCACACTGGCAGGAAGATTATGTCTTCTCCTCTTTCCAAAGAGCTGCGACTGAAGTACAGGGTTTGATCCATGCCCCTCCAAAAGGATGATGAAATGCAAGTTGTGGGAGGACATTGCAAAGGACAGAAAATTGGCACAGCAGTCCAGGTTTACAGGAAGAAATGTGTCCTCTACACTGAATGAGTGCGATGGGAGAAAGCTAATGGGACAACTGTCCATGTGAGCACTCACCCCAGCAAGGTGGTCATCACTACACTAACACTAGACAAAGATCACAAAGAGATCCTTGAACATAAAGCAAACGCTGGTCAAATAGGAAATAAAAGGGCAAATACAAGCAAGAAACAATTGAGAAGATGCAGGAATAATGTAATCTTATACACAACTTCCATTAAAAACTTGAAATAGGAAAAACACTTTTAGGTTGTCTTTAGCAAGATTTTTGTTACATTTTTCTTTTTTTTTCTTAAGTGCTAGGCAATTATACATTCAATGTCCTGATTTTTATAATAGACATATATATCTGATGGTAAGTAGGAATGGGTCTGAGTGGACTTTGATTTTTGTTCTAATGTCTGTCCTTCCCTCTTATTAAGGGAGTTTTAATGGTTAGTCATTATACCAATATGAGAGCTTTCTTCAAAAAAATTTTTGACTTAGAAGTTTTACCAGCTCGAAGGATCCATTGTCTGTCCATTAATGGTAAGATCTACAGTGACTCAAACCAGTAATCTTTTTATGACCCAAGGAAGCAAGATGCTTCCACAAGAGAGTGGAAAGGTTACAGCCCTCACAGATGCAAAAGTTCACTCCAGCCCTGGATGGTGTGGCTTAGTGTTCGAGTAACAACCTGCAAATTAAAAGGTCGCAGGTTCCATTCCCAGTCTAGGGCACATGCCTGGGTTGCAGGCCAGGTCCCTAGTAGGGGGCTCACGAGAGGCAACCACACATTGCTGTTTCTCTCCCTCTCTTTCTCTCTCCTTTCCCCTCTCTAAAAAACAAATAAATAAAATATATATTTTTTAAAAGTTCACTGCATAGTGGTCTAGAAAGACTGGGGCCCTGTCTTTAAACAGCTGTTGCAAAACACAGGGAATCATGTGTTTTCCTCCCTTTAAACGGAATAAGGTTTTAGATTCCCTAAACTTGTGTCCACAGCCCACCAGACGCATGTGCGTCCTCAGCTGGCAGAGATAATGATCAGATCAATAGAAAATAAGAGATTCAACGCAGATCTTTACTCCAGTCACGTTTGCCCAAGAAACTAGTTTCACCAATATTCCTTCCTTCCAATCTAAATTTAGAAAGGAAAAAAACGCTCAAAACTTTTGCTTCCACTGGCTCCCACAGGCAGAGATCTGGGGGTGTGCCTACAGGGTAGGAGCCGTTACCTTCTTCCAGCCTGTGTTAGATGCCCCCAGGATTGCATTTGCTGCCGCCGGAGTGGAATGTGTGGGGCTCCAGCCAGTAACTTTTCTTTCCTCCCAGCTGCCTCGCTAAAATCGTGCAGGCAGAAAAATAAGTATTTCTCCTACTTTTCAAAGTTCTTCTGGCTGGACTAATAATCAAATGAACACAAGACAGATTGACAGGAGAAAATAACCAAACTGATCACATATGTACACATAGGGGTTCCAAAAGAACGTGAGATCGAAGGACAGGTTGGGCCGTTCAGGCTTACGTGCCACCCTAAACTAAATGGGGCAGCAGGGGGGAGGGTGGTGCTTATAGGACAAGAAGGCAATTCGCAAGGAGATGAAGAGTTAATGTTCGGTAAACAAATGTTTGTCGGACCATTTTAAAACAATGGGACACAGAGGACTTTGACCCAACCAGCCTTGCTAGCTATCTCCCTATCACGTACTGGCTCACACTGAACTAGAGTTACCTGTGATGATATCTCCCTTCCTGGAGCAGGTCCTCTCTCTGAATTCTTTTAGGTAGTTAGGGGAAGGTCAGAGGTTTGTCCTGAGTCTTTCATTTCTTAAAACCAACTAGCTCAATCAGTATCCCAAAGGGGCATATTTTGGATTGGCAAACTGTGTCCCCTTCAATAGAGATGTGTGATTGCTTTTCTTTGAAGTGATGACTATGACCAAGTGGTGGATACAAGTCCAAGAGAGGTGTGGAAAAACAGGAGGACCAGGCAAAACCCTGGTGGAGGGGAATGCTTTCATTTAGGGGGATGGAGGAGAAGTCAGCAAAGAAAAATAAGGAAGTTAGAGAAGTAGAGAACCAAAATGTGACATGGGCACAGAAAACAAGGAGACAATTGGTCAGCAGCATTAGATACAGCTGAGAGAGGCCCAAAATAAAGAAAAATAGGGAGCATGCGCAGAGGGAAAAAAGATCAAGAGAAAGTGCGGTAAGGGTGTTTGTTTGTTTGTTCTTGTTGTTTTTTGTGGGGTGGGGAAATGCAGTTATTTTGTTTTTTAGGTAAGAAGTGTTAAAAACAAGACAACAGGCCCAAAATGGAGTTACTTATGCTAAGGTCCATGTCAACAGACCAGGACTTAAGTACAATTTCAGCTCTCCCAGAAATGGAACCTTAAACCAGTCCATCAGAAACGTCCTGGTCGTCAGTTGGGTATTCTGCCTGACAGATCCCTGCTGCGGCCTAAAGGAAAGTGTCCTTGCCACAACCAGCCCACTTTCTTGTCTGTTACAACTCCCTAGTTCCTGCTCCCTCTGCCTATAAAAGTCCTTCATCCTGTACATCTCTTCAGAGTTCCTTTTTATATGCTAGATTGGGTGCTGCCCAATTCATAAATCACTGAATAAAAAAATCTTTAAAAAGATATTTTAAGTATATTTTATTGATTACACTATTACAGTTGTCCCAATTTTTTTTCCCTTTTGCCCCCCCTCTACCCAGTACCCCTCTTCCCTCTAGCATTCCCCAACTGAGTTCATGTCCATGGGTCATGCACATAAGTTCTTTGGCTTCTCCATTTACTATACCATCCTTAACTGTCTATTTTGCACCTACCAGTTATGCTTCTTAATCCCTGCTCCATTTTCCCCTTTCTTTCCCTTCCCCCTCACAAATGACCTCCCTACCTATGGTTCTGCTCCTGTTTGGTCGATTGCTTAGTTTGGGTTTTTATTTTGTTTTGTTTTGTTTTAGATTCAGTTGTTGATAGTTGTGAATTTGTTGCCTTTTTAATGTTCATGGTTTTCATCTTCTTTTTCTTAAATAAGTGCCTTTAACATTTCATTTAATAATGGCTTGGTGATGATGAACTCCTTTAGCTTTACCTTGTATGGAAAGCACTTTATCTGCCCTTCAGCTTTGCTGGATAGAGTAATCTAAGTTGTAGATCCTTGTTTTTAATCACTTTGAATACTTCTTGCTAGAGAACTGCCAGATTTTCACCACTTAAAGGGCCCACGCAAATTTAGAACGTACTCAAACCCACCCACTCTGGGATTTACCACCAGGGCAGCAGCTGGAAAGGCACCAGTCACATATAGGAAGTGGGCAAAGTGACTGGAAATGGGGCAAGTGCCCAGCAAACCTCTAGAAGCCAGGCAGCAATACTGTCCTCTCTCCGAGCCCTCCCCCCGCCACATATAGCCACAGAGCAGTGAAGCAGGTTGCCCCACCCTGGCAAGTACCTAAGGTTCTGCCCCACACAATTTAGGTGTGCCGTGTTTATAATAGGCCATGCTACTAAGGCAGGGAGTCGAGGCAGCTCTACCTAATACACAGAAACGAACACAGGGAGATTGCTAAATTGAGGAGACAAAAAAATATGGCCCAAATGAAAAAATAGAACAAAACCCCAGAAAAAGAAATATACAAAACAGAGATAGCCAACCTATCAGATGCAGAGTTCAAAACACTGGTGATCAGGATGCTCAAAGATCTCACTGAGTATGGCAACAACACAAAGGAAAAAATGAAGGTTACACTATGTGAAGTAAAGAAAAATCTACAGGGAGCCAACAGTGAAGGAAAGGAAGCCAGCATTCAAATCAATGATTTGGAACATAAGGAAGAAATAAATATTCAATGAGAACAGGGAGAAGAAACAAGTATTCAAAAAAAAATGAGGATAGTATAAGAAGCCTCTGGGACATTTCCAAAAGTGCCAATATCTGAATTATAGGGATGCCAGAAGGAGAAGAGGAAGAGCAAGAAATTGAAAACTTATTTGAAAAAATAATGAAAGAAAACTTCCATAATCTGGTGAAGGAAATAGACATACAAATCCATGAAGCACAGAGAGTCCCAAACAAGCGGGACCCAAACAGGACCACACCAAGACACATCATAATTAAAATGCCAAAGGCTAAATATAAAGAGAGAATCTTTAAAACAGCAAGAGAAAAGCAGATAGTTCCCTGCAAAGGAGTTTCCATGAGACTATGAGCAGATTTCTCAGAGGAAACTTTGTAGGCAAGAAGAGACTCGCAAGAAGATCTTTAAAAATTACTCCATTGAATTTTGTATTTTAGCAGAGGAGAAGAGCACAGTTTAGGCAGAGGAAAAGGAGACAAAAGAGAGTAAGGGAGTGAAAATATTGGATGGTAAAAGTGTTGGGCTAATTAACAGCACAGAGTTGCAAAACATATGCTTAATTTCCCATTTACACTTCTGCTTTCTTCCGCCAAAGTAAGCAACTTTTAGGAAAGAACCAAAAGCTTTCATATTTGCACCCCAGAGAGAAATTACTCCTTGTCCCTGATACCCATACTCCCCTTTCCACGCAGAGTGACAGAATCTCTGTGTACAGAGGGCCTTTCTCAGAGGAAACTATGGAGACTACTATGAAGACGGCATTTCCCAGAGGATAAAACAGAACTGATGGTTGCAGCCTCTTGGTGTAGTCCTCAAAAATGAAGAGGCCTCTCCTTCACCCGCACATTCCTCTGCTCTGCTGTATGATATGTGGGTATGGGGGTCAATCATCTTGAACAACCTTCTGGATGAGGGCAACATTGCAGGGATGGCAGAGAAGATAAAAGGAAAAGGCCCTGCATTCCTCTCATAGTTGCAAAACAGGGCCACCATACCAGGCCGAAGAAATAAACTTCTATCCTGTTCTAGGCGGTGCTGGTGTAGTGTTGCTGTGGAACACACAGTTCGTGTAGCCAAGTAGCCCAGGCTAATCCACACCTGCCACCTTGCAGAGCTCCTATTAGTTGCTTCCTTAAGATGGAAGGGGAGGAAGGAAAAAATGTATAAGGTCTGTATCAGTAAGGAGACATTGAAAATAATAAGGTAGGAAGTTAAAGAAATTTTGGTGTGACTGAGTCATAAGCACACAGTTTTGTTTCCCTGTGTTTCCATTTCTTCATATAAAGTCAGGCGTACTATGATGAAAATCTCCAGTTTGATCTTGTTTCACTTTGCTGTTCATTTAGTGAAAGGCTTTATTACTATCACAAGTCCAGTCTTAAAAGAGGCAAGAATTTCTTTCTCTGATTTGCAGTCTTTTATTCTGAGATGCATGAGGCTTACAAATGTTCCAAAGGATTTTCAAATCCAAATCTACTGATACCAATTCTAAGTCACTGACAGAGCGCACACCAATGTCACTCTAAAAGTGGGCACCTAGTACATTGCTGCCTCCATGAATAGCTAAATATTAAGTGCTAAACCAGGAAATCAAAGATGGAAAGCAACTTGCTCAAGGCCACAGCTAGTTAGTGCAGTGCCGAAAGGTAGAACAAACGCCTCTAGAATTCCTTCCACCTCTAATCATGCCAGACCTAATGGACAATAACTTCTGAAGAGCCTCAGTGAACCCATACTGGGAGAAATACTGGGAGGCATACGATTCCTCATTTTTTTTTCTTTAAAAACCAAGATGTCCCATAAATGGCATTTTTTCACCTCCACTTATGGAAAAATAAGTGCAAGCACATTTCCCTAATTTAGTGTATACCTACAGTAGTAAATAGTAGAAGGCAAGAAGATTTCTAATTTGTTTCCAAGTAATTAAGATCAATATATTCTCAACTTATTCCCCTCGTAGCAGCCCATCCACAACACAACAATCAGTTTGTTCATCTTTATTCGCTACATTTACCTAAGAAGTCCTACTGGAAGCATGAAAGTTTACAAGTTCTCCTGCTTAAGGCACAGAAAGGCTAACTATAAAAAAATATTTTTAATAACTACAGGAGGAATCCACTGAAGCTGAATCATGGGAAATATTCTGGTAAGGGAGCCAGATAGGTATTTTACCTCCCAGGGTTTCGTAATTATGTCTGGGGTGCTGGATGCCAGTGGCCTTCTGAGCAGTCACTCAACATCAGTGATTAGAAATATTTGCAGTGTTTCCTCCAACCCCCCAGCGGCCAGCAAGGAGCCCCAGTGTGCCCCATGAGATAACCCCTTATTCCAAATCCCCAACGATGTTCTTCACATATTGGAAGGTCAGTAAAATAAATACTCATTGAATAAATAAGCCAATATATAAACAAATTGATGTTTTCAAGATAATTTTAAATATTCTCCATTCTCCATTCACTGGACCATCCTAGGACAGCCATTCTGTGTGACTTGGCAATGGGTCACCCAAATTAAAGAAAAGAAAAATGTGTATAACACAAGCCCAAAGACCCAGGAAGCCAGAAATAAGAGCAGAAGAAATCTGGGGATGTACCCAGCTTTTCCACCCAAGAATATAAAGATGAGTGATGAGGATTGGTATGTGAATCAAGCAGAATTCTAAAGTCGCTACTCAAACAGCATTTTAAGTGAAACCAGCAGGAATTTTGCCCTACGTACACTTTTTATTTTTCACTGGTTAAGGAGATTTAATGGAAAATGTAATGGCATGGTGGGCCTGCAAGCTCTGACTAGTGACCAAACAGCCTAGAGGTTTGTTTGTGGAGATTGTTGTGTTTTGACTCTAGAAAAGCTAAAGCAAAGCTGGGTGTACCTTGCCCTTTAATCGTCACAGACACTAATCTGAGCCTACAGAATGTATGTTCGGCTTCCCAAATGCAATTTGCATGGAATTCAAGTGGAAAAATCAGTCTGCTGGTTTCTAACTGTGAACCAGTGTTATAAGCCAATACTAATAATTCCTTGCATTTATATAGAACTTGACAAGTTACAGGAGCGTTCCCAAGCATTATCTTATTTGAGTCTCAGGGGAGCCCTGTGGGGTGGGTGTTATTCTTATTTTATTGATTTTCTTCAAGAATTTATATTGGCTCTTTAAAAGTGAGAAAAATGGGTGGATTTATGCTTTCCTTTAAGGAACAGATATTGGTTCCTTTGTCTCAATTGATTCCACTTTCATGCTCTAAAAAACAAAAAGAAACAAAAAGAAAGAAAGAGAAAAAACGTCCGCAATCCTAGTAAAAGCAGCTCTCCAGGGCACCCAACCTTACTTTTCCTGATTACCACAAGAAACCAAAACATCCTGCAGTCGTCCTGGTAGGATTCTCATCTGTAAAACCTCACAGAATCATTTAGAATAGAAATAAAGTCAAAGCCCTATGGCCCATTACCTTCATTCTAATGAGAAGGAAACTGAGGTATGGAAAGATTAGATAAGATTGTCTGGGTTCTAATCCCAGCATTGCCTCTTAGCAAATTCCTTAATATCTCCATACTTCAGTTTTTTCTATATGTAATACGGAAATAAGGATACTTACTTGGTAGGGTTGTGATGAGGATTAAGACATCGACTGCACTTACAAAGTAGCCAACACCAGGATCATCATCTACCAAGCACCCACTGAAGAGTTGGGACTAAATCTGACTGTGAATCCAGTATTCTTTTCACCACAGAGCATTATCAGTTTCTGTGGGAGGGGCTCTTTTGCTCTCTTTGAGGTGCCAAAGGCATTAAAGGTAATTCTTGTTTCCCATATTTTAATCTATAGTAGAAACTGGATTCAGAAAAACTCCAAGGAAATGGGTGTGTAAGAAATAAAATGATGAGTGTTCATTATGGCCTTTCATTCGTTCATCCATTCAATCATTCAAGAAAAATCATCCGAGTATTACTTGTGTCAAGCCATGTGGCATCTGTCAGGTATACCATGGCACATTAGACACGCTTATCGCCATTAGGGAGTTTACAATCCAGAGGAGAGGCGAAGCCAGCAGGTAACTAATTGCAATGCTATTTGTTAAGAGGAAGACACGAAGACATGAAATCCAAAGGGTGAGTGTTGCCCTGTAAAGGGGATAAGTGTTGTAGGGAGAATTTCGTAGTAAAAGAAAAGGAAGCAAATCCCTCTTTTTCAGTCTCTTTTCTAGAACTGTGTATTTATACTCAGTACCTCAGAGATATAGCAAGTTTGATTGTAGACCACCGCAATAAAGTAAATATCACAATAAGCAAAATCACACAATTGTTTTGGTTTCCCAGTATATATGAAAGTTATGTTTATACAACACTATAGTCTATGAAGTGTGCAATCTGAAAAACAATGCACATACCTTAATTTAAAAACACTTTACTGCTAAAATATGCTAACTATCATCTGAGCCTTCAGGGAGTCATGATCTTTATGCTGGTGGAGGGTCTTGCCTCAGTGTCGATGGCCATTGACTGACCAGACTGGCAGCTGCTGAAGGT
The DNA here is from genome assembly GCA_004027735.1 of Carollia perspicillata. Taxonomy (NCBI): domain Eukaryota; kingdom Metazoa; phylum Chordata; class Mammalia; order Chiroptera; family Phyllostomidae; genus Carollia; species Carollia perspicillata. The sequence continues at coordinate 14,107 of PVKM010024922.1, forward strand.
TGGGGTGGCTGTGGCAATTTCTTAAAATAAGACAACAATAAAGTTTGGCGTGTGAATTGACTCCTCCTTTCATGAATGTCTCTGTAGTATGTGATGTTGTCTGACAGCGTTTTATCCACAGTAGAACTTCTTTCAAAATTGGAGTCAATCTTCTCAAATCCTTTTCAACTCCATTTACATAAGTCTAAATCCTTTGTTAGAACTTCCAACAATCCTTTTAGCATCTTCACCAGGAAAGATTCCATCTCAGTAAACTACTTTCTTTCCCCATCTATAATGAACAACTCTTCATCAGTTCAAGTTGTATCATGAAATTGCACGGATCCAGTCATGTCCTCAGGCTCCACTTCTAATGCTAGTTCTCTTGCTATTTCCACCACATTTACAGTTACTTCCTCCACTGAAGTCTTCCTCCCCTCAAAGTCATCTGTGAGAGCTAAAATCCACTTCTTCTAAACTCCTGTTAATGTTGATATTTTGATCTCTTCCCATGAATCATCAATGTCCTTCACGGTGTCTAGAATGGCGAGTCCTTTCCAGAGGTTGTCAATTTACTATGTGCATATACATCAGAGATGTCGGTATGTATGGCAAAAAATAATCAAAATTATTCTTTGATTCATAGAGCTACAGAACGGGTGTTGTGTCAGTATGAAAACAATATGAATCTCATTGTACTTCTCCATCAGAGCTCTTGAGTGACCACGTGCATTGTAAAAGGGCAGTAATATTTTGAAAAACAATCTTTTTTTGAATAGTAGGCCTCAATGGTGGGCTTAAAATATTCAGCAAACCATGTTGTAAGCAGATGTGCTGTCATCCAGATTTTGTTGTTCATTTGTTGAGCACAGGCAGAGTCGATTTAGCATAATTCCTGGGGGCCCTAGGATGATGGGCTTCAACTTTAAGTCATCAGGTGTATCAGTCCCTAACAAGAGAGTCAGACTCTCCTTTGAAGTTTTGAAGACAGGCATTAACTTCTCTCTACCTGTAAAAACCTTAGATGGCCTCTTCTTCCAATTTAAGGCTGTCTCATCTGCATTGAACATCTATTTAGGGTAGCACCTTCATCAGTTATCTTGGCTACATCTTCTGGATAACTTTCTGCAGCTTCTGCATCAGCACTTGCTGCTTCGGCCTATCCGTTTATGTTGTAGAGACGGCTTCTTTCCCTCAACCTCATGAGCCAACCTGTGCTAGCGTCAGACTTTCCTCCTGCAGCTTTCTCGGCTCTCTCAGGTTTTCGAGAATTGCAGAGCATTAGGGCCTTGCTCTAAGTCAGGCTTCGGCTTAAGAGAATATTGTGCCTGGTTTGATCTTCTGTCCAGACCACTAAAACTTTATCCATACCAGCAATAGGGTATTTTCCTTTCTTATCTTTTGTGTGTTTGTTGAAATAGCACGGTAATTTTGTTCAAGAATATTTTCTTTCAATTCACAACTTGGCTAATGCCAGAGTCCTAGCTTTTCCCATATTTTTGGCTTTTGACATGCCTTCCTCACTAATTTTCATCATATCTAGCTTTAGATTTCAAGTGAAAGACATGCAACTTTTCTTTTTTACAGAACACTTAGAGACCATTGTGGGGTCATTAATTGGCCTAATTTAAATATTATTATGTTACAGAAAATAAGGAGGTTTGAGAAGAGAAAGAAAGACATAGGAACCATTGGCAGACCTATCATAACAAACATATTTATCAATTGAGTTTGCTGTCTTATATCATTGCAGTTCATGGCCCTTCAAAACACGATAACAACATCAAAAACCATTGATCACAGCTCACCATAACAAATATAACAGTGATGAAAACATTTGAAATATTTCGAGAATGACCAAAATGTGACACAGAGATAGAAGTGAGCAAATGCCATTAGAAAAAAGGGCACCAACAGTTGTCCTGGCTGGTGTGGCTCAGTGGATTGAGCGTGGGCCTGCGCACCAAAGGATTGCAGTTCAATTCCCCGTCAGGGCACATGCCTGGGTTGCAGGCCAGTTCCCAGCAGGGGACACACAAGAGACAACCATACATTGATATTTCTCTCCCTCTCTCCTTCCCTTCCCCTCTAAAGATAAATAAATAAAAATCTAAGGAAAAAGAAAAGAAAAAGGGCACCAACAGCCTCACTCAATGCAGGGTTGCCACAAATCTACAATTTGTAAAAACCACAACACCTATGAAGTGCAAGAGAGTAAAGTACAGTAAAACAAGATATGATTATACCTCATATGTACCATGTAGTTCATGGATAAAAATGAATTTAAATTCATGAAAAAATGGTGGAGAAGACACAGACAAGTTTTTGAATTGCACTTTAAAGTTGCACTGGAAATATACCATCCTGATTTTAAAAGCAAAACGGTCAACACCTATAATACAATAATCTGTAATGGGGAGAGAAAAGCAAAATTCAAAACTATATATATAACTTGCCTATAACTGAATTTAAAAAAAAACAGGGTATAATAGGCACATATAAAAGTCCATGATGGAAACATTATCAAGTTACCGAGTGTGGGATTCTGCTTGTATAATAAAGTTTTGGATGTTTCTCATTTACTTTCACAATAATTTTATTGCATGAACAAGATACTCTTTATAATAAGGGATGACAATTATTTAAAGAAAACATAACATTGCCATTCTTTTTACATGTTCTGACACTTAACAAATATATATATTGAGTATCAAACATTGTTTTAAGTACAACTAGAAAGTAAAATAGGGTTAGTCCCTGCCATCGTGGTGAAGGAAGAGTAACATCAGTAACAAACAAGTAAATATAAATAAATTAGACGGGATAAGTACTATGGAAAAAATCAACAAGGGAAGATTACAAATAGTGTTGGTGTGGAAGCTCTGAGGGAAGCTAATGGGTATGCGACTTTATTTAGAGGCTCTGAGAAGGGCTCTCAACAATGTGAGGGAGAGAAACATATGCTATCCGGAGAGCATTCCAGGCAACAAGAACGGTAAGTGCAAAGGCCCTTAGGAGACATGAAATCAGTAAATTTTCTTCATGCTCTGTTGTCGAGTCTTTTCCCAATATCATGTGAATAAAATCAAGAATCACCAAAGAGAAATTTTCATGAGTTAAATATATATAAATACCAGACTTCATTTATTCAGCAAATATTTGTGGAGTACCTGTCACTGTGGAGTTACCAAGCACTGTTCTAAATCTTAGGGACCAAGCAAAGTCCAAAACAGAGCTCCTGGCCTTGACAAAGCATAACATTGCAGAGGGAACCACTTGCAAGTTAAAGAAGTAAAAAATGCTTTGTATGCTGTACAGTGCAAGTGCTAGGAAGGAAAGCAAGGCAGGGAAGAGGGACGGGCACTGTGTGTTGGTGGGGAGGAGCCACAGAGCCTACGTGGATTCTACAAAGAGTACAGGCGAATCAAAAAAAAAAAGGAACACATGGCTGATCTTTCCTGTATCGAAACTGATGTTTCAATATGGCTTAAGATTGGGGAATAAAGATCATAATTTCAAAACAGCCACAATGTTCTTCAGCTCAATTTAAGACGATGTTCTATGTTATTCCGTCCTTTTACACAAAGCAACTGGCATGTATGTACTCAAGGAATGCCAACCCACAGTATACTTAGATTAGGCAAAGCATAATTAAGGAATCGAGCCTGTGAGAATAACAGCTAACACCTATTGAACATTTACTCTGTGCCTATCACAGTTCCAAGGAATTAATATATACATCATTTATATATAATAATTTATACATAATTTATATATGCATATATACAATTTATATAAATAAAACAGTTTTATCTCCACAGCAACTCTACAAAGTAGATGCTATTATCCCCAATTCAAAACACAATAAACAAACAGGACGAAAAGTCAGACCACTTGTCTGAGGTCACACGGTCAGTGACTGAGTCTGGCACGCAAACCCATGGTGTCTGCCACCTACGGTCAAACTTTGAACACACTGCTTCCACGGCACAACAAAGGAAACCCACATGGAATAAATATCACAGGAAAACAAAGATGACTTAGAATCACACCATGTTAAAACTTGAAATGACTTTAGAAATCTCGTCGCATACCCTGATTTTAGAGACCCAGAATAAATGGCCCAAAGCCAGATGTCCAGTGTTTTCACTCCTAAGCTGGTCTTTTTCAGTACAATGTGTTTGTGCTGGCCATTGTTTATGACTAAATATCTAAATCTATAAATTTCATCTTTGCTTAAAGAGAACAGAAAAACAAAATTCCTGGGTGTGTGGGGCCTTTAGTACTTAGGAAGCCAGTTGTTTATAGAATGCATTCTCTTAGAGACCCATAAATGTTACTGTTCTAATCCAGTGGACAGGTCTTCACTTCTTCTAGCCCCACTGCTCTTAGATACTCAGATATAAAAGATAAATGCCTTTAGTCGTGCAGAAGCCCAGCTCTGTTTATGAGCAGAATCAGGGTGATCAAGTGTCCAAGAGAATCAGTCTGGTAGCGCCAATGCTATATGTTCATTAGTCATAAGAACCACCGGCCCAGGCGATTCTGACTTGCTCTCTCACGTGACACGCACTTGTTGTAAATTGCTTCGTGCATCGCTGGGCTGGGTACTGTGGAAACCACAAAGAAGGATGAGACCAATCCTTGTGAATGAAGAAAGCAGGTAAGTGTTAACACAAACAACTAAGACCCAAAATGAGAACAACAGGAAGCAAATATTACTGTCGTCACTGACCAACTTATTCAGTATTTTTCAGAGTTTTTGAGGTAAGCTAAAGAATGCGCTAAATGAAGCTGAGGGAGAGAGCTACGTGCGCTCATGAAGGCTAAGGAGAAACAGAGAAGGCTGTGAAGGAATGCTACCAGGAAAACATCAAACAGCAGATACAAAGATATAAGAAGAATGTTCCAGGAGGACTGGAAAAGACAGCGTGAGCAGCAGTGCTAAACTCGTACTGTTATTAGTGGAAAACAAGTTCTTTCCACTTGTTTTCCACTGATAACAGTGGGAAAGGATTCACAAGGTGTCACAAGGAAAAGAATTTTTTGAGACCTGCATGGGAGGGTGGGGTTCTGTGGTAAATTGGCTGATGATGTAAAATTAAGGGGGTTCCCCTCCTGACTTCCCAATGTCCCATCTCCTCTGTCTGGCCATGGGAAAGGTTCGATCTTGTCTTTAGCATTGCCAGGACAAAACCCAGTGTCCAGAGTTTCTGCTCTGTATTAAAGCCCAGTCCAGTTCAGCATCTGGCTAGTTTAGCTTGTGTTCCCACCTGCGATCATTGCTGTGCTGAGGTGTCCAGGCTCCCACCTGGAGTCTGCGTGTGGAGTGTGCATGCCATCGATCATGTGGCTATGGAGAAAGGGTGCATGAGTACATGGTCCGAGTGCAGGTCATTGGCATCAGGCAAGAGAGAGAGAGAGAGAGAGAGAGAGAGAGAGTGTGTGTGTGTGTGTTTCTTTGTTCCCCTGGGATTACATTATATTGGGTTTAGGACAGACCAGGTGCCCTTTCAAAAGAACCAATCCATTCCCAAACTTTCGTAAGCTTTTCAATAGCCCACCCCTTAGTTAGATTGACAGGCCGCTATGGCCCAGCACCACTCCCAATGCCCGCCCCCAGCAATCCCATACTGGAGGGGGGAAGAGGTGTTCATCTCCTCGGTGGAGCAATGCTGTAATCCCTTGGGGTGTGAAGCTGTAGCCTCCTGGCTAAGTAAGCAGGCTTATGTTCCCCAGTTTATTAAACTCAGAGTCTAAGTCCCTTTGCTCCTCTTTCTTGTATTAATAATTAAATACCAACCGTAGCAGTTCCATGGATATCATTATTCAAAAAGATCCTATAATCCACTCCACTTGTGTCCAGAATCCTCTCCATTCAACATTAAGTATGGATTTCCACTGGTTTACTACTAGCTTTCACTGGTAACACATTTGTTGGTTTAGTAATTCTTCATACCTCTTCTGCTCAAAGTAGCAATAAATAAACTGAGGCAGGTTGGTAAGAAACTAGAACATTCCTTGGCAAGTGGAATGAGGAAACCGAGACAAATGGCTGGAATGGCTGAGCAATTAACAGCCAGCTAATAAAGCACAAAACTCTATCTTCCCTAACCAATAACATCTAAGAGCAGATGCTTTGAATCACCCT
>PVKM010024923.1:0-20264 GCA_004027735.1 Carollia perspicillata
CTTTTATTTTTACTGCCCAACTTTTTATGTAAAGAGACAAGCCTATAAAGTATAACTGCCTCTGTTCCATGATGTTGTTTTAAGAATAAACAACAACTATAACAAACAAAAACACCTTTGCAGTGAAATAAAGAAAGCAATCGTTCTCAGGCAGGGTAGAGGGAGAGTATCTCGGCAAACTCAGCAAGTTCAATGTTTGGCTCAGGAGCAGAGCTGTGGGGACCACGGAGCACTGCCGGAGGGGACTCCTGGCTCGGCCACCCTCACCTGCCCACCGGGCATGGCTCTCACCTGGGAATCCTCAGCGCTTACTTGCAGCCTACGCACAGTGTGTATTGATTTGAAACCAATTTCAGGGCTGCATTTTCCCCCAAAGAGGTTTAGTTTGTAATTAACCTGTTGTTTCTGGGAATCTGTCGGTATATTTAAAAAATAAGTAAGTTATGACTAACAATTAAAACTGCTATTATTGAAGGATCATGCCATTCCCAATAGATTCATAAACCAAATAGTAAATTTGCCTTTAAAAATATGTACTTGTCCATCATGCTAGAAGCAAACAATTATATTTGGATGGACAAGTTAAATTATTCCCAAGTATATTAAAAATCAAAGGTTACTATCACATGTTACATTCAATGGAACTTGAAAATTTCATCTCTGCTTATATTCTTGAATTACTTGGATGGGCACAGATGACTGAAAATTTCGGGAGGGCATGGTGTTGGTGATGACTAAGGTAGACTTGAAAAGTACGAGACTAAATGCTATGTAAAACCTACGGTATACATAGGATAGCATTATTCTGACAAAGGAACTGAATGTTAATATGAAATCAAATAGTTGTCATAAACACTCTAATATAATAAATCATTTATTTATGCATTTTTATAAAATTAGGAACCAGTTTGTATTTTCATTATTTACTACCTTTTAAAATAACGAACACTATAGGTTTATCAGCTGTTACATAAATATGAGGGGGGACCCCAAAACTGGAATTTATTTATTAAAAACTGTGTATCGATTCTTACATGTCTAAGTGTCAGTCACCTTCATAATACTCTCCATTTGATGCCACGACCCTAAGGAGACATTTTTTCCACGGCTCAGAACAGTTTGTGAACTCATCAGTTTTGATGCTTTTGCTGTTGCTGCCACTTTTTTGTTTCACTTTTTCTACATCAGCGAAACATTTCTCTTTGAGGACTTTCTTTCATCCAGGGAACTGGAAAAAGTCGCTGGGGGTGAGATCGGGTGAATGGGGGCTGACCGGGGGGGGGGGGAAGGTCATGCTATTTTTGATTAAAAAAATGAACACTCAGTGTAGTATGGGCAGGTGCACTCATAAATCACCCATTATGAAATGGGCAAACATGTTGAGTTTTCAAAAAAAAGTCACCGAAACAGAACCCAGGTTCTCACAACAACGCCAGCTGGTGCACTGATCCATATGGGTGCCTAGAACACTAACCTGGCCAGGGAAGCCTGAACTACAAGGGTCCACCCTCCAGAAGATAATTCCACATTAGGAGTCCCCCCTCATAGTAAAACCTTAGCTTGAGGAAAATACCTTTCTAGAACATCTCAGAGACCATAATTATACTCCCTCGCCATTGACACACGGCATCCTATACACCCTCAGTGGCTTGGAATCAGTACATCAGCCCCAGGATACACGGCATAAGCCAAACAGAGAGGAGGAGAAAGGGAGCATCTAGTCTGAATTTTAAGTGGTGCACCCAACGCAGTGCGGTTAGCTGTTTTATCTTGGAAGAGGAAAAAGTCCACTATGGGCTTAAATAAAGTATAAAAAAGGGACATAATCTTCCCCCAGAAGCTAATAAAAAGGTAGAAGACAAAGGCAAAAGAAAGCCGAGAAAGGAAAATGAAAATGGCACTAACAGTGCGGACAGATTTAAAAGCTGTAACCCTGGCAACGTTAGGCAGTGACAGCAGAAACCTTCCAACAGAGAAGCAGAAGGGAGGCGAGATGGAGCTCCGCCCCCTGGGAGCCCGAGGAGGTCCTCCCTGTGGCGTGTCCTGGGAGGGCAGACCTGGGCACTGGGAGAGCCCCTGAGGGAGACTTTGCACAACGAAGTGGAGCGAGGGTAGCCTGACCGTTCCTCCTGAAGATGCCGGCTGTGCAGGAACCCCGAAAACTAAGCCTCTGATGGGTGGGGGTTTTACCCTCCCAGAGCACCCACATGCACCCCACGTTTACCCTGATTTATACTGCGAAGTGTGAGCCAGGGCGAGGGTATACACGGAGCTCTTGTTTGAGGAGCTGGCTTATCCTCACTGAAACTTCTGGCAGCATTGCGGGCAGGGCCGAGGACAGAGAGGAGGTCTCTGCTGGCCCTGAAGGAGTGGCGTGGCTGTTGGGCAATGCTTTCCTGTCCTCTTGCCCTGCGGCGCTGATTCACTTCGTTACTATGACTGGCGAATTAGTTTTTTATTGGAATGTTCAGTGACTACCACAGGATATTTTTTGATAAATCCATGGTCCATGACTTGCAATCATTAATTCATCTTAAAGATGATCTTTTGAATTTAGCATACGGCAGCACTGTGTTCTAGCTAAAGTCCTGATGGACACGTGGGTAGTTATTCTGAAACCTCTTCTGTTGGCATGGTATTCCCCTTTGCCAGTACTCTGAGTTCCCCAATACTGAAGATGTCACTCCATTGACATCCTCAGAGACCAGTGTAAAGGTGATTACTGGGAACATTCAATATCTCCCCGTCTGAGAAGTCTGGGAGTTAGTCTCTCCTTAAACCTACCACGTCAGTGAAACTTGGACCTACCTATGCTGATATAAACACTTACCACATTGCTTTACGACTATTTTCATCTCAGGCAACCTCACTAAAGGGAGATTTCCTTTTAGTAAATTATGCATTTTTTCATCTTCAAATTCGCTGTGACGAGCACAGCACTTGCGGTTTTCTGGATTGTGATTTTCGTTTTATCCTTCAGGGGAGTTCAAGTAGAATCATTATTTTTTATTAATTTTTGTTGTGTAGTAAAATATAAAAATGGTTCAATGTTCAAAATACCAGAAGTGAATTTGTTAAACATGTTGAAACTTCAAATCTGTTTACATTTTAAAAGAAAAATGTGTACCTAGTATATTTTATATATTGATGACTGTTTAAACTACAAGTTCACATTGCACCTTCAATTATGAAATTTGAAAAACTTGTTAAGCACAAAGCATTCAAAGGGATTTAAACTTTTTTTTTTGCAGTTAAGTATGATTTGGTAATCTTTCAATTGCCTCTTCTATTAACCATTTTATTAGATATTAGGAGAGAAAAATCTTGGTTTTTTAGTCTAGGATTTCCAAAATTAGTGTCAAACTGATAATTTCCAGAGGAAAACAAATGATTTTCCCCCAAATAATCTTTGTTAAAATACTTTATTAAGTTGCTAGCTTAAACTGAGATAAACTATTATTATTACTATAGATGATAGGTCTCAGAAATTTTAATAAGTAAAATTCAATCTATAGGTTGTGTAATTTCAACAGCGATATTATAACTTATCAAAAACCTCTAATGTGCCCCAAAACATTTATATGCATATACTTTCCTATTTCCTTTTACCTCCATCCTAAACCAGAATCTGAAACAGAATTTCTTATACTTGCTAAAGACCAGTTGTTTAGAGGGTGTTATTTTATTTTATTTAAAACACTTTAAATATGCATGAAGAAAATGGGAAAACATTAAAAGAACTGAGCTGTTTTTCACCCTAAAAGTGGGCTTTTGTTGATAGTTACTCCATTTTCTTGGGGTCTGCTACTCTGCTACTTTGTTTTCTATTGAGAGCATTCTCTATTCTTTCTGTTTCTTAGTAATTAAACTACAAGCTAATCCTGATAAACATACTGGTTGAGACATCTTGATTGCACTGTGGGGCAGGCCCACACATTAACTGGGCTTCCATCATTAGATGGCCTGGCCTTGTCAGAATATGGTCCAAAAGGAAGCCCGTCAGATGCCGGGAGGTGGAAAGGGAGAAGGAAAACACGGCACAGTCGAGGAGCGAATGTGGACAATGCCACTGACGAAACTTGAAGTGCACTTGGTATTTATCTGTTTGTGCTAACTTCATACGGAGCCATTGTAATAAGGTCATTTAGTCTCATCATGGCATTTCTGCTTACCCAGATGTCATATAAATTCAATTAATTTCAACAGTATCTGGGTCTTCAAAGACCATCTGCTGTCTCTGGGGAAGGTTTGTGCAATCGGCTTGCCAGATGTAAAACCAGAGCTATGAGCCAGCAATTTTCTGACTCCCAATTACAGTCTACGTGGCCTGATACCACTTCACAAGAAGGAGGAATGCCGACCCGCTCCACTGTGGGTATGATGTGAGGATGGCAGCGACATAGGATTTGGACGGTTTTCCATTATGCCTGCTTAATTGTGCCCTACCATCCTTAATGTGCTCTGCTCCAGTGCATTTGCGTGAGAAATTAGAAAGATGTGTAGCAGAGTAAGTATATTCCTCATTCAAAATGACTTATTGTGTTTCCACAGCTATTAATAACTTCTCCCTACAATGCATATCTCCTGTTAGGAAATTCAGATCGCTTCCCTGTTGCAAAATACCCTATTCATATCTCTGATGGTTCATCTAATGTCTCCACTTGACCGAGTTAAGGGATGCTCAGATAGTTGCTAAATCATCTTTCCTGGATGTGTCTGTGAGGGTGTTTCTGGAAGAGATTAGCATTTGCTTCAATAGACTGAGGAGAAAGACCTGTCCTCACCAACTCGGGCAGGTACCCTCCACACTATCCATGACTCAGCTAGAACGAAGAGTCAAAAGGGCCAATGCCCCCTCACTTCTGCTTTCTTGTGCCTTTTGCTTTTCCCTTTCTTTTCCTGTTGACTGTAGCATATGTCATGTGGAAAATCTAATTTTCACCCTTCAGCATTTTAGGAAAACTGCAACAGATGCACTTTAGTGTTAGATGGAGTGATTAAATGCCCATTAGAAAATAAGTCCCCAAATATAAACTTAGCAATGATTAAAGGAGCATCACATCTCCAAATATACAGGGTCCAGCAGAAGTAACGCCTGCGTGAATGTGGGTGGTAGAGTAATAGTATGGGTGTGATAACGTACAGTTTTAATTTGAATATTATCACCTAATTTAATTCGAATAATTTGAATAATCTGAATAATTTAATTTAATATGAATAATATCACCTAAAATGTCATATGGTATGCTTGAGTGTGGTGGTATTATGTTTCAGAATTCCACGTTTAGGATTTTGTAATTAAAAGGGGGCATTATTTTTGCTGTACCCCGTATTTCTTAAAGATGTTTGCGCAAAAGGAACATTTTGAGCACAGGTGGCATGCTCCTGACTGAGCCATAGGTGCCGGGGGTGGTGGTCCTCTCTGTTCTGTGTAGTGGGTTAGCTCACTCAGTCAGTGTCGGTGTTTTGGGTTCTTACAACTTGTGGTCTTTTCTATGTTTTTGTTTCTATATGTTTTCTAATTCTGAAAAAAATTCTGTTGGACTGATACAATGGTATGTTTCTCATGGATCTTATCCCAGACTTCTGTTCATAAAAAAATAATCTGATAAGAAGTAAAGGTCACGCAAGACAAATTCTTTATGAAAGGTGAGGATTTCAAATGCAGGAGTGTGTTGAGCGTGTTACACCCCCATCAGGGCATATGTCCTTTGCATTTAGCAGTTCCCGGACACAGCGACTGCGGAGTCTTTCGTGCACCCGCGGGGTCGTGGGGTAGGCAGGCGTGACTGAAGGAAAAACGCATGGGCAGCGTGAGAAAGTGAACCAGGAGGGGAACTTCTCAAACCTTTGCACGTTACATCATTCTTCTCCCGCTAACCTTCTGCTCTGTATTCAAATTAAATCTAAAGTGATTAGTAGCACTTACACCAGAGAGACTCTTCCTGTGATGACGCTGTTGGCTTGAGAGAAAATTACGTTAGGGAAGAGGTTTGCTTTGACAAAGTACAGCTGCAACCCCGCAGGTCAGTGTCGGTCTCGATTTACCACTTGGAAAGGAACTGGGAGGAAGCACTACCATAGCAGTCTTTTCATTCAAGGTTTTTATCCTGGAAATGCTAATTCATGTATAAAAACCAGAGCCATAACATTGTAACCAATCTTGAATTCAGTGCAGGCTCCCCTAAAACAGACAGCCTCCCCGTGCGCCTCTTCTGATCCGAATGCAGAAAAGCTCAGTGCCGTTTTCTCCGCGGGAGCCACCCCGCTGCTGCCCTGCCCAGGGCTCGATTAGCTCTGATACAGAGAGCTCACCGTCAGCTCCTGCCAGGGAAGCCTCTGAAAGCTGGGAACGCGGATCGTCTTTTGTCTACAATCCTGGTACTCAGACCTTTGTTAACCTTCCATTCCTGACTTGAACCTGCCGAAGGGCGCAGCCTACCCACAGCTGCTCCGCTGAGAGCCTCCAGCCAGATAAAAGCCCTATTTTGCCTCTTAGTGGTAGCGGGTTTCCAAGGAGCTAGGCAACCTGATCTCGTAACATTCTGTGTGTAGTTGCAACATGGAGCACATCTGCATTGTGATATCCCTTCTGGGAGGCCAGCACGTGGATTCTGCAAATTTCAGAGGTCACGGAAGTATTCAAATTAGAGTCTGAATAAAAGCCTTCTATGGCCTGGAGCATCACCACTTCGGAGCTGAAAATGAGGTTTACTAGTTACTGAATCAATAGAACTAGTAATAAGATGTGTGGGAATAACTTAGGTGCTGTTTATTGAATCTACTGTTTTCTTTTTTTTTCCTTTTATTTGCTTGCTAGTTATTTAAAAAATAGCAAGTATGGCAAAAGCTTAACTCTTTATTACCCGACTTCAATTTCCCTGGTTCTTTACATACTACAAATAGAAACACACATCAGAATGCTCCAGGTTTAAATAAGGATCGTAATTGCTGGTGTATATCACATATTAAAAAGTAAAATACATGCTCATAAATGTTCTCTTTTAGACATATTTAAATTATGAAAAACCAAATGTAACAGGAAACATGAATTTTAGCCGTGGATAAAAATGATACAAGTCGGCTACACACTGATATTTCTCTCCCTTTCTCCCTCCCTTCCCTTTTCTAAAAATAAATAAGTAATATCTTTTAAAAAATTTCCTCAAACGTAAAATGCATAAACAAATACTTTACTTAGGAATATGCACGCTGAGTTGTTTAGAAGTGAAATCTAAAGATGTCTGCAACAGTCTTTAAATGTACCACCAAAACAAAACGGGTAAATGGCTAGACAGACAGCTAATAAAACAAGTATGTGCAGTTCGATGTTAGTGGAATCTACACGGTGGGTATGTAACTACTCATTATGTAATTCTTTTTTTACATTTTCTTTTCAAAATTTGTTTTATTTTTTAAATTATTTTATTGTTCAAGTACAGTTGTCTACATTTATCCTCCACCACCCCCTCCACCCCAGCCATCCCCACCTCCCACCCCTGGTTCCACCTGCCCTTGGTTTTGTCCATGTGTCCTTTATAGTCGTTTCTGAAAACCCTTCATTGTATAATTCTTTCAACTTGACTGTATGTTTGAAAATTTTCATAATATAATAATGAGGAGAACTCAGTAAGTAGCTTTCCCTACTGTAGACTACACGTTAATATTAAATATTCATTTAATATTTAGGAGAAAGATAATGCAGATTGAGCTATCCTCTCTTTTTACTCAGCTGATGAATAGAACATTTGAAGTACAGTAAAAAAAAAGTGACAAGTAAAAAAAAACAATACAAGTCGGTTAACAGAATAGCTTATATGTCCTTGGGTTGTATGCTCTTCATTATTAATAATATTCTGTTTAGTTATCACAGGAGATTATTGTATTTAAACAAGAGGTTTGGGGCAGATAATTTAATATTATTACTCCACATTTATAGATTGTGGTTGAGGAAGGACTGTACTCAGGATATATACTGCAGGAAATAAATAGGAAAACAACTAGAAACGATATTATGTAATTTCTCCATAGCTTCTGATATTTTTTGCAGTGCCATTCCATGTTACAAGTATCTTGCAATGAGCAGGGAAGTTCTCCCCCTTCGTGTCATCTTTTCCCAAACCAACACTCAGGGACAGCTGCCCACGACTCACAGGGAGCCCGATCCATCCAACAAAGCTTGGCCGGCAAACTCGGTGCAGACTCCAAGACTCGCCACCAAAACGCAGAATGTAGGGCATGACAACGGATGCCCGATAAAATCCGGAACCCGAACTCTTCTTCATAACCGTGGTCATGCTGTAATAACTAAAACGGTTCGCCCTAAGCAATAAGTACACCAAACGGTGTAGGAAACCAGCATTACTCACAGGTCCATAACCAGTGGCCTCGTGACTACTCAACAATATTACTCTCGCCTATAGCATATGTAATAATAAATCTTAAGACCATGGAGTAGAAGATCAGAAAACAAACCTAGGAGGAATCAAAGGCAGCTTTCAAACTCCTATGCTTTCTGCATAAAGAGGTTGAAGAGAGGGGAGGTCACGCTGCTCGCAAAGTTAATAAGGACCCGAACCTAAGCACCGGTCTTCAGTTGTTTACACCACAGTGAGTGATTCAAGTTCATTCTGTTACTAATATTCAAGGTCTAGCATCAGGTTCCTTATATTTAAATTAGCTGTTATTTGGGGGTTTCATTCCATTTTTCTTACTGCTACAATTACAGCATTCTGCATTAGCTGCTAATAAAATATGTGACTTTATTAGCTCTTAAACATGATAGAGCTTCATTCCCAATTAGGTAAACCAAAGGAAAAGAGATGTTATCATATTTGACCTTATTCCTCTTGGGGAAGTCGTAAGTATAAGCAAAGGTGTTTTAAATATATCAGTGCTAATTGACTCAGAGAAATTTTCCTACAATAGGAGGGCTTTAAAGATCTGCAGGTATATTCACACAAACCAATCATGGTTCCAGTTCAAACGTATTTATACTTACTGTGTGCTACAAACTCTGTTACTCTGTGCCAGAAACCCTTTAAAATATGCAACAACCCCATGAGTTAGGTACTAATTGTGTCCCCAGTTGACAGCTGAACCAGCTATAGGACAGAGATGATAAAGGACACACACAAGTTTGTGTAGTTGGAGGGCTGGGAGCTGACCGAGAAATCCAAGCCCTTAGACACTGCGACCCTGCCAGTCATAAGGTGGTACAGCTACACGTGTTCTGTTAACACAGGCAAAGTTTCATGGGGACTTTTCGTCCTTCTTGCTTGAAAGTCTTTTACATAGATTGGTAGTTCTGCACAGGAGACATACTAATATTGATGATTGCATAGCTTTTGATGTTTAAGATCAGCAGTTTTTAAGATATGTTCTCCACAACATGAGTTTCAGGAAGTGTTAAAATGTATTTCTTGGAGAAAGCTGTCCATAATAAAGTAATTTGAGAAATTTGGGGTTAATCAGAATTAAACAGGCTTCTTTCTATACTATGGCAATTTCAGAGACTTTAACATGTGAATATTCATTGCAGTTCTTCAAAAGTACAGAGTATGTCTAGTTTACCGTATGAAACCCATTGATAAGTGAATAGTATTGTACTTATTTGAACATTTAACCAGTTTTATTATTTCTGCAAATTATGGTATAGGATAGTGGGACTAGATAAGGAGGAGCACAGTTCTAGCACCCCTCTGGATAGCAGGGAGTTGGTTTGGGGGAACACTGCCGATAACTCAATCTTTCCGTCTGCACAAAATTAGAGAAGTACATCACTTTTTCTAGATTAGAGAAATTTAAAAAAATCTTATTAAATAACTGTAACCCTTTGGATGCTGATTTCCCACTAAAACTAAGAATTTAAAAATATTGTTCAAACTGTAGTATAAACCCTGGTTTTCAAAATTTGTTTTTGCCATGATGCAATTTTTTTAAAAATTAAGAAGCCTGAGATACAGTGTGGCACATATAATTTATCTGAAAACAAGTCAAAATTCAAAATCCAAACATCAAGTTAAGAATATTACTGCTCTGCTGCATTTATTAGCCTTGTGAATTTTTGTATGAGTTGTGAACATTTTCTACCAAAGGTCCATTTACCTTGTTTGAAAATTTTATTGGAAACAGTGTTTCTCAAACTGAAGGGCGTGGTGGAATCACTAAGAGGGCTTGTTAGGACACAAATCGCTTATCAATAAGTCTGGACTAGAGCAAAAACACTAGCATTTGCTACATGTTCCCAGATGATGTCCACACTGCTCTCAGAAGTACGGTTTCTGAACCACCGACAAGCGAATCCTGAACGAGAATATAGGTGGCAAGACATATTTGTGACTATGTCCTATAGTATTATTATTAATACTACAGTATTATTTTTATTTTAGTATTATTTTTAAAAATTATCATTCAAACAGGATATTCTGATTTTTGATTCCTCATAATAAATAAATAACATCAGTTAGCCAATTGAATACTTGACGTGGTATTTAAAATGTAAAATTTTACATCACCTCCCACTTCCTACTATTTTTAGACTAATGGATCAGTGTGATTTGAATTATTTAGGAAATATTATGCCTGAAATCAGCTCTGTGTTTAGTGTGGCATACGTTTGAAATAAACCATGAGCTCTAAAACATGAAACACGACACCAGTCTCACCTGTATTTATCACTGATGATGGATGGAAGGAATCATTGCTAGATGTCCTGGTCCACGCATCTCTCCACCACTGTGTATGTTCTGTAAAATAAAAAGAAAATAAGCCATTCACCATAGAGACAAGCTTCCCACGTCAAACACTACTTCTGGGTTTAAGGCCATGAAGAATACATTACAGTGGGAAGGCTTAGAAGCGCCACATTCAATTCCTTATTGGTTTATTATTGTAGGTAGAGACACGTTGTGCAAATTCTCCACAGCCGATCTCTTTGTGAAATGAAAGGATCTTGTTGGATGAGCTCTGCAGTCTCTGGTGTGTCTGAAACATCGTGATTCTTTGTTTTTGTTCCTGTATTTTTCAACTCACTTGCTCACAGCACAGTAGTATGCTGATGCTGGTCATGATCAATTTAAGTTGTTTAGTAAAATAAATTAATTAGGTGCTCCCTAATTGTAGCTGCCATCGCACAAATCAATTGGAAGTCATTAAGAGATTGTAATTACACCCAGGCAAGCTCTGCCATAATTCAAAATTCATGTTGCTTAAGTAAATGGGAACTTCTAATAAACTCTCTCCCATTAATTTTAGGAAGATTTAACAATTATAACGATCATAGCTGTGTCCATGTATTTGCCACAAGAATACAGGAAAACCCAGCGTGGTGAACAAGTACGCAAGAGCAGAAGAAATAAATTTAAATCTTTGATATTTTTACTAAATCCATATATATTTTATGAACATATATACATAGCTAGCTTTTTAGATGGCAAACTATAACACTCAGATGAAGCAATCATAGCAAAAAAGTTGTCCTCTCGAATGTCAGTTAATGGTTGATCAAGTGTAAAGCTGATCTATATGTGAGAGCAAGAATCATTAGACACCCAGAGGGAAACCAAATCATAAGCATATTCAGGTGACTGACCATGTAAGATGTTTTAGATTAGGGTCAGAACCTCAAGTCTAAATTAAATACTTTCCTTCAAGAAATACTCATCAATTTGCAGTTAGCAGGAGTATGACCCGTAATCCGGGGAAAAAAACCCAGCTGCTGAGACGTGGGTCATAAGTCTAAAAATGATATTAACTAAAAGAGGGGAATGGCAGCACAGATAAAAAACTTATAAAAGCGCAAAAATATCGTAATTTTTAAAAACCCAAGTGCTTCCATTCAGAGCAATGATTTCAAGACCCATGACAAGAACAATCTATCAAACAGGAAGACCTGACAGTAGCGGTTTTATTTTGTGGCATGGTATATTGTTAGCTGAAACAAGGAGGCTTAAAAAATAGTGTTTTGATCAACTCTTCCAGCAATTTGCTTTTTAGATATCCTGATAATACAATATTAACTCTTTACTTGAAATCCTCCCAGTCATGAGAGCAGCATGACGCAGATGCCAGACGTAGAAATGGGTATTAAAAGAAAACTATATTATGATACTCATATACTTTGTGGGCATAGAAATAAAAATCCTTAACAGAATATTGGTAAATCGGAGTCAGAAATATGCAAAAAGGACAAGCATCCTAAACCAATGTGCGTTTATTTCAGCAATGCAAAATTGTTTTGACATTTAAAAAAAAAATTGTAATTCATCACCTTAACAGTCTAAAAACAAAAAAGACACATGACTATTTCAACAGGCACTAAAAAAGCATTTGATAAATTCACTACTTACTTGGGATACAATTTGTTAGCAAATTAGGTATAAAAGAGAATTTTCTCATCCTGATAAATGGTATCTACAAGACACCTACAGCTAACGTCTTATTTAATGGTGAAAAAGTAATGATGTAAAACTAAGGTTAGTTGTGAATTAGATCACTCTGATGAGTCAAATATAAGCGAGTATAATGAATTACATTTAACAAGGTATAATGACATACGTTATATCTACGTACTAACAATACACATTTGGGAGTTCAATATATTTAAAGTCCCATTTACAAAAACATCAACCAATAAAATACTTAGGAATGAATTTAATATAATATGTGCAATACTTATTCACTGAAAAGTATAAAAAATCACTAAGTTTAAAAACACATAAATAAATGGATATTTATACCATGTTCATGGATTATACAACTTCTTACTTATAGATGACTTATTTGTGATCTAAAGTGACAAACCTCCCCCAAAGTACGGACAAATTCAATATAATCCCAATGAAAATCTTTTGAAGGTTTTTATTACACGACAAACTGTTTCTAAAACATATTTGAAAAGCACAGTACTTATACTAAAACATTCTTTTAAAAGAAGATTATAAGTTCACGCTATTCAAGTTTAACTTGCTCCAAAAACCAAATGGAAAGACAGACATATCTCTGCAGAAGAGAGGACCAAAGCATGGTCTACTGAGTTTTTATAAAGATGACAAGGTAATTCTGAATAAATTCTTTGCGACATTGAGTTAGATGAAATTTTATTCTACAGGACACAGAAACAATAAACTCAAAAAGAAAAAAAAAAACTAGCAAAATGGTATTCACCACCTGAGACACTCCTCTTTTCCTGCCGGTGGGCAAGTGACAGGCTCTTGCACCGACAGGTAGGCTAAAGCCCCGGATGCTCTTCAGTGTGGGTTCCAGGCTGTGCCTCCTGTACATTCTTGCTCTCCCTTCCTGATGCCTGGAGGAAGATTTTTTATTGAGATGCCCCCCTGAGAACTCTCTGTCAGTGGCTGCCAGTTTGAACATCATACTATATCCAATCATTCCACGTACTGCCCTTTTCCTAAACATTCACCGGTGACCAGGGGCCAGAGACGGAATGGGCACTCCTCCGCAGCCATCTTAACTTGGGAGCTGAGTCTTGGGACCCGTTCAAAGGTCCTTTGTGTGGACCGCTCTTTCTCGTTACTTCTGTTATCCGACCTCCACCATTGTCACTCTTTTCTACCTTCCAGGTTTTCATCGCCTTGCATCACAAAGGGAAGGGATCACGATGTTAACAGGCATCTTTTGGTCTAATCCATATTTTGTAAAACACGGATGCAATAAATACATGAGGGATGCCCACCACCATATTCCACTCAGTGAAGAAAAGATCTGAGTATCCTTGATATGCTGAAGTACCAATGATATACTATTGCCTTGATCCATTCAAATATAATACATTTAATCAAATAGATTTAAATTAGGTTTAATTTCAGCATTTTAATTCAACAGCAAACATTTCTGCTGATGATAAAAGTAAAATATCAGGGTCTATTATAAACATATTAGAGAAAAAATTTAGGAAATGAATCTAGAAGATTATAATGCTTACATAAAATTTTATTAACTAAACAGTCATGAAGTTTCCAAAAATAAATATCGCAAAATAAAAATGATAAATTCAGTAACTAGTTAGAAAATATATTTGTGAAAAACTTCTGGCATTTTTATTATATACGAATGCACTGATGTGGGCATGAAAGGAGATTGTGTTGCATGTTATAAGGTCACAGAGTTTATTATATGAATCAATCAATCAATCAGAGAGTATTGAGTTCTAAGAAAAAAGAAAGAACAAACACAAAAGTTGACCTTTTAGTAAATTTCTCAATTATTCTAGTTACATGTTGATCAAATGACTCATTTTTATGGACAGAGAATTTATTTCCTCAATTATTCAAATATCATAAATTTTAGTCAGTTACTCTGATTGGCTGAGAAATGACCCATAATCAAATTAATTATTAACTAGGCCTGAAAGGGATCACTAGATGCACAAATAAGAATGTAGGGGAGAGGAAATTTCCTTAGGAAAAAAGAAATAGCTTCGTGTGACCGCAGCAGGGGACATCAGGAGGGCCTTGAGGGGTGAAGGATACCGATGACAGATTATAAAAAGGTTATACACTTTATGAGCAGATTTACTGAGTTATTTTCTTAATGTTTCTTAAACAGACTAATATAGAGATATTTTTTAAAATGCAGATGGTCGGAATGAGGAAATTTACAATCAGTAGAGACTGAGATTCTCCACTACTTAAGAAGTAGCGGAGAATCCTAGAGGGTTTCAAACTGCCGTGTGACAGAGAAGTTGAGAAACAAATACGTAAGAAGGAGAGCGAAGCAGTTCTAAACCCAAAGAAGTGCGGACCCTGTGAAATAGAACCAAGTCCTAAATTAGAGGCTATGGTCATTATTGGAAACATAGGTGTAGTTCATCCCTTTTTCCAGTCTGTGTTGGATAGAGTAACCCTATAAAAATAAAGCAGAGAAGCATGATGGAACAAATTCAAGAATGACCATAACAAAAATAAACTGCAAAATTAAATGGAGAATTACTGCACTATCATTTCTCCTCTCAAAAATTCCTCTCAGGACACTTATCTTTTAACCAGTGTGCATTTTATAACATTTCAGCTTGGCTGGAATTCATTTGCACCTTCTTTTTACCGCCCAGAGGATGCACTGAAACCTCCAGTTTGTATTTCGGTGGGGGGAATCCGAAACAGAGGGGGAAGCTTTGAAGACTAGGGAGCCAATGCTGTGAGCATACACGACAAAATGAAACTCCGGAGCAGTTTATCTTTTTACAATTGATTTTAAAAATCCTCCAGAAGCAAACCTAGGTTTCAGCGGGTTCCTAGTGGAACACATAACTACTAAAAATACTCTTAATTGTTACTGAAAACATACGTGACAGTCCTTTGGCGCAGGGAGGCCACGTTAAAACTTCTAGCACTAAACGAAGAATTTCTGTATATAATGACACTGCTGCCCAATGTTGTAATTAAAAAAATACTTAAGTAACAATATGTATTTTTGTGTATGTTTTAAAATTATTTTATTGTTGTTCAATTACAGTTGTCTGCACTTAACCCCCACCACTCCCCCCCTCAACCATCCCACCTCCCTCCCTTGCTTCTGAAACCCTCCCCCTTGGTTTCGTCCATGTGTCCTTTATAGTTGTCCCTGAAAACCCTTCTCCCCTTTCCCCCCTCATCCCCTCCTACCTCCCTTCTGATTACTGTCAGATGGTTCTTAATATCAATGCCTCTGGTTATATTCTGCTTGCTTGTTTGCATTTTTTATTGTCAAGGGCGCTGTAACTTATCTGTTAATAGTCTGTAGTCACAAAGGTACTGTCTATATATTGGAAGGTATGACGAAAGAGTTTTGCTTTCAGCAAGCGCATAGGGGAAAGTTGAAATGCCCCCAAATGTATGCGACACGAAGAACACGCATCCTGGCTCCATCTGACAAGGCCAATGGGTCAGCCTCCGCATTGCACGTCTCTACGGCCTGCCTTCCAGGAGCGTGTTTTGCCCCTGCTTTAAAGTTACCCCATAAACGTGGCTTTTGGTGTAACGACAGACCATGACAATAAATGTATCCATGTTTCATGTGGGAGTTAAGACTACCGTTTGCAATCTAACTTCAGTTTCTGTTGTCCGTATTACGTTAACCAGTTACTGAGAACACACCCGGTTCCTGAGTTTGCAGTCAGATGCGCTCTACACCCTCCGCTCCATGCAGAGCCTCCTACCTGGGGGCCTGGGGATGCTCACGGAGACAGGTGGCCTCCGCAGACGGAAAGCAGCCGCTACTGCGCGCACTGACATGGGGTGGTGATGCTTCTCATTCCCTCTCCCGGTGGTGCCTGATATAACTCCGCAGGGAACATGCACGTAAAACCTGTGTTTTCACAATCACCTCACACTTTTTGGCAAAATGGAATCCAGAATACCAACGTTTGGAAAATTGTGATCGGACCTTATATTCTTCCAGCTAAAAGGGTGCATGAAAGTAAAAAAATAAAAACAAACTTTTTCCAGCACATTACAAGGCAAACTTCTTTTCCGCCTGTGTTATCAGCGGGGCCTTGCACAATAAGGGGTTTCTTAGCATAAGTAATAGAAAATTTCAAATTCTAAAGGATCATGCATGCTCACAATACAAATTATGTTTTGTTTTCTTAAAATTAAGCTGTGAATCTTACCAGCGAACACTGTTGCTTTGATAGAAAGATCGATAAATCAATAGATATTCAGCCTCAGCCAGCTTGTGATTCTGAGCCTTACTCTTAATTGACGATGAAATGAGTTATTTTCTTTTGCAAGGGCAGAGTAACGAAGATCAATCCTAACGTGCGTGGGTAGAGCCATCTCAGGAAGTAGTACAAGGCTGGATTGCGCTTCTACCTGAGAGATGCACAGACTCATCAACACTTAATGCATTGTGCTCAATTGAAAAGCTACTGAACTAAAGATCAAATTAGTTCTTCTTAAATTTCATTCTCATGTCTTGACCAAAGGTTTCATTTTTATGAGAAAACCTGGTATGTTTAATTTACAACATTGGTGCAAAAATAATCAAGGGAGAAGTATACTTTTGCCTGAATAGTTTGTATACAGGCAAGTCCCCCCCCCCCTTCATAAAAAACATCAACACTACCCATTTCTAATCCCTTCTACCTTTCAAACTATGCTGGATGAGTCCAGTAATTATAAACAATTGCAGGGACCCTAATTTTCTCTCATTTCTATTTTTGTAACCACGAGTTTCTTCGTATTGCTCCCATGCTGACCCCAGAGATGCAGGCCTTCTTTATACATCCCAGACATCTCAAGAAATTAAAGCTTTCAGCATTTAAGGAATTGGGATGGCATTCTTTCTGTCCTGATGGCCACCGGTCTTGACTGCCTCCGTGTCACAGCCAGCAATTTGCCTTCTATGAAGCACCATTTTGCCCGTCACACTGTGCTCTGTGACAAGTCACGTGCATTCTCTCTCCACACTGAATCATAACGAATTTATTTATGTTTCACAGAATTTGATTTAAGGGTATTTCCCCTGTCTTACTTTTCTTCTCTTCCTAACCAACTGTTTTGCAAATATTCTGCCCCATGGGCACTTCCTTCAATCCTCTTCCTTTCTTGTTAAGTCACCTGTCAATCCCCTTAATATTTTCTATTATCGGCTGCACAGAAGGAGCCTCGGGCTGCAGCTAGACAAAGGCACCCAAAGGTATGCACAGGGCAAGCAGACTCCAGCTGCGACCACCTCCCAGCCCACTTGTTCGAAACTGGGAGCGACTGAAGTCTTTGGTCTAATGTTGTCTTGACATTGATTTAGGGCTCGATTTGTGTCACATCTTTAACATGTAAAAGACACAAGCCCTCCTCCAAGGAGCTTCCATTCCAAGATATTCAAAGCAGACAGGCATGCAAAGGCGCTCTTCGTAGAATGCATTTTTTCCCAAGTTCCAGACAACATAAAGAAAGAAATAGGGAAACATGAAAGGACAATTATGACAGAAGCGGAAAAGACCACTGTCTCTGGTGCCATGAAAACCTCAGAGGTAGACAGTTTTAAGCAATAGAAAATAGGTTAAAAATTAAACTGGCTTTTAAAAACAGTATTTTAAGGTTTTGTTTTCATATTTTTATCATTCTCAGGGAAAATATTGCTTTGGAGATAACTTTCGATAGCTTGTTTCAGGACACATCTACATAAAGAGACCATTTGTTCTTTGAGAAATTGGCAAGACCTCAGTGTTGTTGCAACTGGGAATCAATGTTACAATAAGATAAATATTAGACTCTTCAGTGGCTTTGAAGTCTGGGGAGTAGAGGAGTGATGAATTTTAAACTAGTCCTTAAATTGCATTCAGACTGTAGAAGAAAAGACAGCATGAAATGCATTGATTAGGAAGATAGCATTAAAAGGTAGCGTTTGTATTTTTTGGTTAATCTCTCCCCACATCAGGGAAGAATAGGTTGTCAGGAAGCTTTACTATCAGAAAAGAGAACTAGAAAAAAAGATGTGAAGTACAAGGAAAAAAAAACAATCCTAGATAAAAGCATAAGAAGAGAGAATATGTAAAACAACATGATAGACACAAAATGTAATTCTCAGAGTGAAAAATAATAGGAAAAACAAAAGTAGTTCCTATAACCTATAATATTTATATTCCATTAAACAATTGTTGCTTTCAAAAGACACTCTAAAGACAGAATTTATATTCAGGGATATGCTGAGATGTTCTAGAATAGGTATCAGAAAGTTTTCCCACAATATGGCCAGACAGTACATTTTCGGGCTTTTCCAAACCATACAGGCTTCCATAGCAAATACTCATTTCCGCCTTCAGAGTGTGAGACAATGAAGGATAACACATAAACTAATGAGTGTGGCTGTGCTCCAATAAACCTGCATTTCTGAAAGCAATGCAGGTTTGCAGGTTCAGAAAGCAATGCAGATCCGTCTTGCCGGATCTGCTTTATGGGCTACGGTTCTTCAACCTCTGTTCTAGAATCATTGGGTATATTTGTAAAGTGAATCTGAGTTTGGATTTTTGATCCTTTACTCTGGAGTTTAATTCTACAGTATTTTGTTTTTACTTAAAAAAATGAAGTAGTCTTACAATAAGGTATGTCATAAAAATAATTATATTTAAACCTTAAAATTTGCTGTACATGATAATATCTTTTCAGCTAAAAATAGAAACTCTGAATTAAAAATAGTCAGTCCCTAGACTTTTTAAAAGTTGATCTATATTAGGCCCATTGATAAACTTCAGGCCACCAACAAGGCAGCAAAATAGAATACATTGAAATACCAACAGTGATCGAGGCTACACATAAACCCATGTTACTGTAAGAACTCAGCGCTGCCCCACGATTTGTTTCTAATGCACGGCTCTCTGTGAACATTCTTGCCATTGCACCTCAGGTTCTTTGGGCTGGACCAGAGGGATCCATCACTTGTGAATACAACTGCGGACTATGTCACAAAATATGTTCACTGGACTCCCCCCCGCCGCCGACCGCCCGCGGAGGGGAATTACGAAGGTGCGAACGGGAGAGTGGTCGCTGAGCCCTTAATTTTGCTGAGGGTCTCAGGTCACAGTAGGCCCATGACAAGGAGTAATCTGAACAATTTTTTTAGCACCCAGCTGGCATTCTTTCAAGCAGCAGCTGTGAGATGTATATGCTCATACCTGTAGCTGCACTCACCTGCCTACAAGACGTGTTTACTGTCACAAATTTGACATTTATCGTGGACTGAAAAACCTAATCGACAACACAAACAAACAAGCAAAACGTAGCCAGAGGCATTGAAATAAAGAACAAACTGACAGTAACCAGAAAGGAGGGGGAGGGGGTAACGGGGAAAGAATGGGAAGGGTTGTCAAAGAACATGTATGAAGGACCCATAGACCAAGCCAAAGTGCAGAAGGCCTGAAGGCGGGAGGCAGGGGTGGGTGGGGCAGGGAAAAGTGGAGGTGGGAAAGTGGAGACAACTGTACTCGAACAACAATTAAAAAAGAATAGCCCTGCAGCAAGCTCCATCGACTCCTTGACCCGTTTCTTCCCTGCTGTGAGAACAGCCTATCCGGACACGCGGGGCAGTCAGTGGGTGGCTGATTTCCCAAAGCCTTGGACTCGATGCTTAAACAAAAATCGTGCACTTCACCCAATAACAGGTACAGAACCTTCAGCACTTCACGCCCTCAATTCATATTTAAGCGAGGAAAATACATCTCTGACATTTCAGAGACATATTCCTGCTAATGCACCTACGTGAAGTTCATAAATTCTCATTATGGTGAGCTTATGTTTTCCTCCAAGAACCATGAAGCTACTGGTTTT
>PVKM010024924.1:0-20248 GCA_004027735.1 Carollia perspicillata
CAGACACCCATCGACTCCTATAAGCCATCATTTCCAATTCAGGTCTACTTTAGAATGCTTGTTAAATGAATGCAATTGAAGTTTTGAACCAGGCTTTAAGTTCAAATGTTTGTCATCCCAAAGAGAAAGGACCGATGAAATCATTCATTGTTCACCCATTTGACATTCAAGTTCATTGATCCCATGGCGAGGTCATCCTTGACGGCCTTCTTCTGAAAGTTTCCCCATCCATGTCTCAAAGCACTTCAAAATGGCTTTGTCTCCTGTACTAAATCACTCCATTTTATAGCTTCTCTGTATTTTTAGAAGAATCTATCCCAGGCTCACAAATCGATAGGCACTGGACTCATCTTTTCCAGCTAAAATTTGCAAGGCCTGTCTTTGTAAGTGGCTACAGCTGAGCATGCTTAAGAACTAAATGAAGCAAAGAAATACAGGTCCGAACGGGTAGCGAGAAATATTTATAATATTGACTTTAGCATTTATTTGTCTGAAAGGCATGTCACTCACAGATTGTTCTTCAAAGTGTTGGGATGTCACAGAAGCATTAAGATCTCCACTTCCACATAGCTTCTGTAACAAAAAGAAAAAAATAACCCCGCTTTTTAAAAAAAGCAAAAAAAATATATCAACGGATAAGAAAATCCTGCATCAGGTCTTTCCCTTTGGGAAGCTGTCATTTGCATACTCAGTTTCAGGTGTGCGGCTGTCTTCCCGCACGTGTGGCAAGTCTGGCAATTAAAGGCTGACTCAGAGCAGCCTCTATCTGGCCTCTGCCATCTTCGTCATTGATCAGAGCAGAGACAAGGCCAATTCTGCTTTCCTGCTGGGCTGCTCTCCCGCCCCTAGTCCATCCGATGCTTAGCGGGGCCACAGGGCCATCCTGCTAGGTCCCTCCAAGGGTGGGCCCACCTGGCCTCCAGCCATCAATAGGAGATGTCAGCTCAGGACCCAGAGAACCAAGCTTGTTAATGACAGACAAAACATTTCAAAGTGGGATCTGAAAGTTCTTCCTCAAACCACACACCAACCAAAAAGTAGGAAATAGATATTCTGAACAAATGACCTCAGAATGGGAGGTGTCTGTGTCTCCTAATTTAAATATTCCTCAGATGCTCAGGAAATGATTCTGCATGGCAATGAATGTGCATGATTCAGCAGTTAGTATGGGATTCGGTAGACAGCACCGCTGGTCCACGTGTAACTGCACAAACACCAGGTCCAGAGGCGGCACTCTGGGAGTGCAGGAAGGTTTCTGAGTAGGAAACGAGGAGGGCTGCCTGCAGAGAAGGGTAGCATGGAAGGGAAACGAACAAACAGCCTCGCCGCACTTGGGTGATGTTCTGGTTTGCCACTCTCATTAGCCAGGGCTGATTTCTTGTATGAAACATAAGTGATTTCTCCCTCCAGAGAAGGCTGGGTAGCTCCAAAGGAATGGGCAAATTTAGAGACGGGAAGCAGGCCAGCAGACATGGCTGATGATCGTGAACCACTGGAGCTTGGAGTGAGGACCAGAGGCACTGTGGGCTTCAGTCCCTCCCATCCACAGTGACCATCAGGGAGGTCCTTGCACAATTCCGAGATCCTGCCGGGATCTCAGGCGGAGCTTCGGGCCATGGGAGAACCTGTGTTTCCAAGCAGGGGGGCCATTTCTCAGCCCCCCAGAGGGAGGGTGAACAGCTGCAAACCAACAGGGCTCTCTGGTCTACCTCCTCTGCATGCAGTGAGAGCAAGAAATGTCGCAACCGGACAGAAAAGAGCCCAGATCACAAGTCGGCTGGGAGTCCGCCAAGGAAGAAGAGAGGTACCAAACGTTCTTCACATCTGCCTGTTTCTCCCACATCTAATGCCCCTTGACCATGAATACATCTCGTGTCATTCAGATGAACTTACACAGGGTCATGGGGGAGTTCAGACCCTTCGACCCTTCTCTCAGGGCCCCAGCTCTTTGGTCCCTGGAGCATCCTGGCTCCGAAGGAACCACACCAGCCTGCCAGGAGAAGAGCCCTCACTCGCGATGTGGGGCTAGACCTGACAGCAGATACGAAAGGAGGCAGTGGGTCCTTTGCTAAACACACCCTGATCCCGGTTCTTAGTATCGCCCGTCTGCTTTACGTGTAAAAAGACACCCACGTGGTGAACTGAAAGCCACTTAATGATGACAATCAGAACCTTATCCGACTCCTCCAATGTCAAAGGGTTCTCATGCCTTTGACACCACAGGCTATTATTTCTGGACACTTAGGAATTCCTCTCCTGCCTGATTTTCAGAACCAGAAAAGCCCAACCCTGCCTCCACGTGCAGGGCCAACAGAAACCTCTGCCGTCTGAGCCTCCGAAGCCCGCACAGCCCCCGTAGCGTCTCCAGTTTTGTGAAATGAATCGATGTTTGACTCGGCCAAACCCACTGGAAGGCAATTTCACAAGACTGCTGGTGCTGGGATCAGAATCCCAAGGATCACAGTGGCTGGGAACCATCTATGGTCCAATAGTGTTATCCCTGAGACTGGCCCACCGTCGAC
This sequence comes from Carollia perspicillata, assembly GCA_004027735.1. NCBI lineage: Eukaryota > Metazoa > Chordata > Mammalia > Chiroptera > Phyllostomidae > Carollia > Carollia perspicillata. The sequence goes on from PVKM010024924.1 coordinate 2,523, forward strand.
ATTCTGCCAAGCTAGCCTTGTTGGACTTGATGACCTTAATTAAGTGGCAAAATTAGTCCATATAACTAAGTGTCCATATAATTAAGTGGCAAAATTAGTCCATATAAAATTAGTTTCTTTCTCCCCCTTTCCCCTCTCTCTAAAAGTAAATACATAAAATCTTTTAAAAAGTAGTTCATTCCTTTTTATTGCTGAGTAGTATCCTATCCTATGAGTATACTGCAGTTTGTTTATCCACGAAGCACTGGTTTTAATAACTTCAAATTGTTTGCAAGGACATGATCGGGTGAAGAAAAATAGTTTTGAACATCATCAATGCTAAAAAGTCTTACTATGGCCAGCACTTCCATGCTATCAAAAATGAGTGCAGAGCTTTGACTCAAACAGGCAATGAGTCTTCCACTTACAACAACACAGAAATTAAATGTGAAGCATGACATTAATTCAACGTTTCGGCTGGTGTTACTCACGGAAAAGTCACAGAACTTAAAGTTATGGTTCCCACAGCCACCATAACTGTCACACACCATATATACACACCGAGGAAGGGAAACGGTCACCATGAAGGAGAACAAAAATGCTACCCAGGCCCAGGAGGCCCGGGTTCCTGCTGCTGGGGGACACGTAACTGACTATCCCCCTACACCCTGCGTAGAGCCTCGGGGATCACTCGCTGAGTAAAATGTGCATTGTTTGCATCTTCCATGTAAATGTAGTAACTACATCAGTGAGTTTTTGTTTAAAAAAAAAGGATAAGAAATATTTTTGTCATCAGGAATCCTTGGTATCCCACTATCTTTAGAAAGTTTTCTTATGATGTTCAATCGGAAAGAAGCCTAACCAAGCACTCTGGGTCTTTCATTTTTTAAAAATAAAACACAATAAAATTGTTTTTTTTATGTGTGTGTACAGTGCTGTGACTTTTAACACATGTTTGCATTTGTGTAACGACGATCACAAACATGACACATGGCAGTTCTGTCAACCCCAAAAAACCCCTTCGTGCTGTCCTACTGCGGTCAGTCGTCCACCCCAACCCGTGGCGTCCAGTCATGTTATCAACAGAACGGTCTCATCTTTTCCAGAGTATCATATAAATGGACTCATACAGTATACAAATTTTTGATGCTGGAACCTTTCCTTCAGCACGATGCCCTTGAAGTCCCTCCAAGTCGTCTTCTGTTTAAAGAGGCCATTCCTTTTAGCCCCGGCTGGTGCTGCCCAGTGGGTTGAGGGCCAGCCTGTGAACTGAACGTTCTCCAGTTTGATTCCTGGTCAGGGCACATGTCTGGGTTGCAGACCAGGTCCCCAGTTAAGGATCAATATATCTCTCCCACATGGATGTTTCTCTCCCTCTCTTTCTCCCCCTGCCCCTCTCTCTAAAAGTAAATACATAAAATCTTTTAAAAAATAGTTCATTCCTTTTTATTGCTGAGTAGTATCCTATCCTATGAGTATACTGCAGTTTGTTTATCCACGATGCACTGGTTTTAATAACTTCAAATTGTTTGCAAGGACATGATCAGGTGAAGAAAAATAGTTTTGAATATCATCGATGCTAAAAAGTCTTCCTACGGCAAACTATTTAGATATGTAGCATTAACGTCTCAGTGTGAAAATGAGTATGAAGTCACTCACCTCTCAGAATGCTCATCACTGCTTTCCAGGTAAGTGGGCGGGGGGGGGGCTGTTTAATGATAGTGAGTTTGCATTGGTATTTCCACTCTACATTGCGAAACTGATACTTAGGGGAAGACAACCCACACTTTGCATTCTCTTTTGATGAGAATATCCTATCTGCAAGAATGCAAATTTGTTAAAATTCAGCAGGATATGGAGAGGTATTAGAATGGATTGACTATTTTTGTGTATAAACAGCATTTTCCTTTCATGTATGCTCAATGTGGTCTTGCACAAACACAACCGTCCTTGTGGCCGAAGGGTCTTGCTGTCCGGTACACACAGGAAGCCAAATGGTAAACAATCTCACTCATCACTGGCTGTTTACGCTTCAGTGGAAGAAGACAAAACCCACATCCAGGAGAGCTGAATCAGAGTAAAAAATTTGGCCAAGATGATCCCTTATAAAGTCTTTGAAAAATACTCCATTGAAGTGTGTGAGTTCAGTAAAGCATAGATATAATACATAGTTACTTAATTACTGAACCACATCTAGGTGGCTGAGAATAGGAATCCTTTGTGTCACAAACACTAACCCCTACAGGGCAAGGGAAGTAACAAAATGAGTAAAGAGAATCAGATGCCTAGACAGACCATCCGGCACTGTGTGGACACAGCGATAGAATCAAAACCACCCACATGGCAATTAGGGGTCAAAACAGGAATGTCTGTTCAGAAAAAGTCAGGTCTACCAGATGGCTGAGTCTGCTCATACTCGATTTTAATGCATCTCTTTTGGAGGGTATTCATCATAGCACATGTTCAGTTTTCCCCCATACCCAAGACTGTTCTCTAAAGGTGATTTCCCTAGAATACTACCTGATATACAATACCTAAGTCATACATGTGTATGTGTGTGCATGTCCATGTACACACACCCTACTCAAACACAATGGTCAGCAAATTACAGCCCAACACTTGCTTTTATAGATAAAACACAGCCACACCTGTCTGTATATATATTGGCTGTGACTGATTTCCCACTACGACATCAAGTTCATTAGTTGCAACCGAGAGTCCCATGAAGCTGGAGATATAAGTTATCTGGCCTTTTTGGGAAAAGTTTGCCAGCACCTGGTACACTAAACCTTTCTTTCCGTATTTGGTCATATTTATCTATAAACTTCCCTGCACTTTTTTTCATGCTTATGAGCAGTAGAGACTTTAAAAAATAATGGCTTCCTTAACATTTGTTTACAACTCGGGAAGTTACAAATACACGTTTCTATTATCTTCTTGTAAGGGGTGCACAGACTGTCATTAGTGTTAGCAATTTACAAATAAAGAAGCTGGAGCTAAGAGGTTAGATCACTGCCAAAGGGAAGCGAGAGAGCCCTTCACCTGAGCACCCTGGGCATCCGCTCTTTCCTATACCACAGCTGTGCCCAGAACCAGGGGGATCCGTTAACGGGACACCTCATCTGACATACTGACAGGCAGCGCTGCACGGTGGCAGACAAAGCTCTGGAGTCAGAAAGAACTGGGTTCATCCTGGCTGGTGTGGCTCAGTGGGTTTAGCACCAGCCTGCAAACCAAAGGGTTGCTGGTTCGATTCCCAGTCAGGGCACATGCCTGGGTTGCAGGCCAGGTCCCCCGTGGGGGACACGTGAGAGGCAACCACACATTGGTGTTTCTCTCCCTCTCTTTTCTCACTCCCTTTCTCTCTAGAAATAAATAAATAACATCTTTTTTAAAAAAAAAACTTTTAAAAAAGACCTAGGTTCAAATCCCACTTCTGCTACTTCCTAGCTTTATGTCCTTGAAAAATTTAAAGTTCATGGGACACGGGGATGTCTGTAAAAGGGGCAAATGAGATACTTACCTTATAAGGGTTAGGCGGAAAATTAATTTATTCAGAGGATATCTACTGAGCACCTCCTATGGGCCAGACACAGTACTAGGCTGTATATAGAGGGAACCAAATAGATGTGCTCAAATGAGATAATATTTATGTGGCGCTTAGCAGAGTTCCTTTCACACTAGCTCCCAGTAAGTGGCATTAGATTGGTGCTGCTAGTCTATGACTATTAATATCATCGCTATTGTTTTGTGATTAAGATGGTGGACACGTTTGGGGAGAGGAGGGAAAAAGTAAACTCAATGAAGAGGGTCAGCAAGCCAAGTCCTTCCCTGAATTCCAAGCGCCCCTTCCCCACCAACGCTGTCACCAGGGCCAAGAGAGAGAAATGGCCGATGAAGCCCTTCCCACGCACAGCTCCTCAGCCTGAGCATGCTGCCCCCACAGCGTCTGTGGCAGGTACCCAAGCACCCCTGCCTGCCGTCTACCCGTGCTGCTGTGTCTGTGAGCAACAGCGCATTGAGCCCACCGGCTTTGCATCCTGCTCGCTCTGTATCCCAGGTAGTTGCTAGAGTCCAGCAGAGTCACCTGGCAGGATGGGAAAGCTGATGTGACGTGGCCTCAGGAGGAAGTGGCATCTACCACTGCCCCTCACCCCCTCTTCTCCCTGCTCTTCCTGAAACACCCCAGGCACATCCTGCCTCCCCACAGCCTTCATACTGGCCGCATTCCCTTCAAAAATGCTTTTTCTCCACAGAGGCACGCAACTTGCTTCTTCTCCCCTGTAGTTCTTTGCGTAAATATTGTCACCTCAGAAAAGGTCTTCCCTGACGGTTCTGTGAGAAACAGAACACCTCCGCCCAGCACTCCCAAGCTCCTTTTCTGCACTATTTTTTCTCCATCAAAGTCATCACTTTCTGAATATATCGGTAGCCACCGTTCAAAATAGGATCTTCATGAGGAAGTGGGTTTCTGTCTGCTTTGTTGACTGCTGTGTTTGGGGGGCCTAGAACAGGGTCAGTGCATAGTAGGTGCTCCACAGATTAGGAAGGAGGGAGGGAAGAAGGAAGAAGAGGCCAGGTCCTCACAGGAACCTGGAATATGGCTGACACACGGGTCCCGATTACACCATGATGTTGAGCGATGATTCTCCGAGAGGAAACAAAGGAACGCATACTGTAACTGATGTAGGGAGCAATTGACGTGCTTGTTTAATTTGGGGAGAGCTGCAGGTTGTCTCTTCTCTGTGGTTGGTCATTTTGCTTCTCTGTGGTCCCTAAACTGAAGCTCTGTGGTTGCCAAGCAGCTCCTAAAATATCCCAATAGGATTCTTTTCTAAACCATTCAACTCGTCCGCATAAGCAGGCACCGGAGCTGGCTGTTTAAAATGCCAGCTGCCAAGTAAAACCAGTGGTGTGATGACGTGGATGATGGGGAGCTAACGAGCCTTCCAATCAGGATTATTAGGTATTGACAGTAAGAAACCTATGTGATCACTGTAATTATCCCGGCTTTTAAAAGGGTACAGTGGACACAGAAAAATACATGCCTTCTTCTGATGCTCAACTTTTTTTGATCACCAACTCTGACTTCTAATTTGAGATTGTTAGTATATCAAAGCCAAGAAGCTCACTCATGTTTCCTCATTAGTTAGTAAGTAAAAAGAAGTGGAGATTAACGTAGGTCAGTTCTTCAACACGTTACCTCCTTCATACTGAGCTAGTTTAATAATTCACTGAATTTATATTTTGATGGGTGGAAACACGTATTTCCAATTTATAAACACAGGAACCATCATAAAATTGTTACAGAAAGGATTTTGTAAATGTTAATGGCAATGAGCAAATAGGTGAGTAAGGTCATTCTATGGGTGGTGGTGTCTTAACACAGTAAAGCTTCCAAACGAATCTGCACCCAGCATCCTCGGGGTAGCCATGATGCCCGTCCCCAACTAAGCTTAAACATATGACATAAGTGATAGGCTTTGGTTTCCAAAGCAAAACTAAAATTCCCAGTTGCATAACCAGCATTCTATGCAATTATCACACTAACCTGGCATATAGTGTAGAAAAACCAACCCCTTTCCTCAACATTCAAACCTACTTCGGTGCCATTAATGGAGGAAATGTTTAAAAAATCTGATTAAATAGATCATTGAATCATGGCTTAATATTCTGGTGACTGAATGTAAACTAAACTCTGAGAAATATAAGATTTGTCTTATAATTATATTTGGCTCTTTTAGCTCATTGAAATGCATGTGCAAGCTCTGTAAAATCACCAAATTGATAAGAATTTGTTCCCTTTGGTTTTCTTTTTTAGAGAATGCAAGTGAAGTTGGCCACAGATAAGTACATACAGGCACATGAGTGAGTATGCATGTATGTGCACATGTAGGAAGTAGAAGGAAGTTCAAACTCTTTGGAAGTCAATAAATTCATACATGTCTTAGGGCTAGTACTATGCATGTTTTGTCTGTGGTAAGGCTGGGCAAATAGAAATATCTATGAACAGAGAGGCAGACCCATACTTAAGCAAATTTAGAGGACAAGTTAAACTCTTGCTTTCTTTGCCAGAAGTTAGAAAAAGGGTAATTTATCCAATAGGGCTCTTAATGCCTTAAAGTGTCCTGGAAAGGTTCCTTGTATAGTTTTCAAATACATAGAGGTCAACCCCAAAACTGATGGGAACACTCGGAGCAATCGATACTTCCTTCATTTAAATTCTTGAAAATGACATCCTCTCCATCGAAGCTAACCACGAAAATAACTCCTAATCAAATCTTCCAAGGGCACTCAAAGCAATCAAAAAGAAGACAGCAAGCCACAGGGCCGTGCCCAGGCTTGGCCTCACCTCCGGCTCCTCCAGCGCATCCTCTGCCAGCGGAGTCTTCTGGAGCAGATCGAAGATGCCATTGCTGGATGCCCTCCGGTCCTCAGCGGGAGAGCCGAAGGTCTCCTCGGGGTCTGTATCTGCCCCATGGAGATGGCCCGCTTCTTCCTGGCTCCAGTCCAAGTCTTCCTCAGACTGTTTCAAGGAGCTACTGCTACTCTTGGGAAAGATCCCTGCAGTGGACAGGCTGCTGGGCACGGAGGTGTAGGATGACTGGGCCCCCGAGTAAGGGCGACCCTCTGGGGCCAAAGCCTTGGCCTCCAGGAGGTCAGGGACGGACAGGCTGAGGCGGCGGTCCAGGTGATGCCTTTCCCTTAGGCCTAGGGGCTTGTTGGAGGTCTTTTTCACCTTCTTCTTGCTCAGGTTGAGCAACAGAGGCCTGGTCCGCTGTTTGAATGAGCCCCAGACAGACGGTTTATCCAGATCCATGGCTGCATGAAGACCCCAGAAGTCGCTCTACAAGAGACACTGCCTCTCCTGGAGACTCCCGTGACTCCTAGAAACCAGAATATAAGGAGAAAGGATGTGAAACTTCTGTGTGTGGTCAGGCCCATGGAAGTGGAAAACATGACTCAAAAATTGTACACTTTCCCATAAGTGACAGAGGTGGAAACATTCTATCAGTAATGCCTACAAACATCAGGAAAACCCTATTTAAAGAACTGAAATTTTACAGATGTTCTAAAAATTAAAGTAGTTATAGAAAAGTTACAGCAATTAATGAAACTCTGAGCTGACGCATGAAAACCAGGCTTCGTAGGACGAGCGCTTTCTTATTTCTGGTTTATTTCCCTTAGCACCGTGCCTTCCAGGTTGATCCACACTGTTGCAAAGGGAAGCATCTTCTTTTGATGGCTAACTAATATTCCATGGTCCATACAGGGGTGGGCAAAAGTCGGTGTCCAGTTGTGAGAATGCAAAATGCAGAGTTTCTTCTTGCATTGTTATTTATTTACTAGTCTGTCGTCTCCATATGAGCACCTAGACACCACCGACTTTGGCCCACCCTGCCTCTGGACCACATCTTGTTCATCCATTCATCCCTCAGTGGGCACTTAGGTGGCTCCTGCATCTTGGCTGTTGCAAATAAGGCTGTGATGAGCCAGGGAGTGCAGAGAGACCTTTGAGATGCTGATTTCCTCTCCTTGGGGCATATACCCAGCAATGGGAATATAGCTGGGTTATATGGTGGATCTGCTTTTTAATATTTTAAGGAAGCTCCTCACAGTTTTCCATAATAACTATACCAATGTATATTCCCACCAACAGTGTCCAAGGGTTCTCTATTCTCCACACCCACCAGCACTAGAAGCAGAATCTCTGTAAAATGAAGAAACCTCTGCTCCCCAGCTTTCATTTATGGAAGGAAAATGAGTGTTCTGCTTCTTCAAACCACTAAGGGCAGGACAAGGTCTTTACAGGAAGTGGTCCCAAGCCAAGGAGCCTAATGCAAGTTTCAATTATTATGGTTTTAAACCAGACACCCTCCCCTGCTAGCTGTCACCGATGAGCCAAATGGAAAAGAACAAATATTTTAAGTGCCAGCCCAAAAGTTTCTGATTGAACCGGGACCACAACCACTCTCTGAATAAGAAACACAGAAGAAGAAAGAGGTTGGAAAATCCCAAAAGCATAAGTTATTATGATGGGTATGGGCATTCTCACAGACGCAGGTTCACAAGGTCTCCTTGAGTGTAAACGTGATCACCATTCAATGAAAAACACGTCCTGCATTCCATTTTGAGTTCTCCTGGACAGAGAGGAGTTTGGGGAAGTAGAGTGCTTCATTTCTAAGACATATGGGATGTTCTTATCTTTGGGGTTGACGTCTGGCTTGATTCCTCTGTCTTCATTCCTCTGGAGTTGGAGGCTTTCTTTGGAAAAGGAGATTTGCAGTGAACCCTGCAGCTGCGTGTCCATTAGTTGAAAGTGACTGACTGTACAGGCCAGAGCTATGTTCTTCACGTTGACAGAACTCAACAAAGAGAATGGGAGAGAGGGGAATGCCAGGGCCGAGTCCAGCCCCGTTGAAGAGTTCTAGGGCCTGGAACTCAGAAGTCCTGATTTTAAGGGATACTCTGAGCTCCGTGCTGGCTTCTTTGTATTTGAGGAGTTAAAGCAGAGAAGCTGAGCTGGCAGCGGGGCAGGTGACCAGGGGCTGAGGGTGGGGGCGGGGGCCAGGTCTAGAGAAAGACTTTGGAGAGCGTGGCATTCAGCTCATCACTAGAGGCACGGTGATGCACAGGATAAGGAGAAGATGAAGAAGAGGATAAACCTGAAAAGGAGAAATGAGCTTTAAGGAGCTCCAGCACTTAATGGTCTGTTGGAGCAGGATAAACTTGCAAAGGAAAATTAAAACAAAAAACAAGCCAGAGGGCGTAGAGGTGGGGCAAGTGTGGTGTCACCTCATAACAAACAGAACTCAAAGCAGAGAAGACAAAGGAAGGGCGTTTTACAGAGGAAGTGGTCAAGAGTGTCGCCAGCGTCAACAGGTTCGTGACCACGAGGCCTGAGCCCACGGACGTTGGTACTGTTGCAGAAAAACGAACTCTTACACGATCTGGGGTGACGGAGTAAGCCTTTATTACACGCGTGGTCCCAGAGGAGCCTAACTCCAAATTCTGGGTGCCAAACAAAGGATTTGTGAAGCTTATATACTCTCCCTTGTGGGCTAATGTAGAGGAATGCAGAGGTTAGTTTAGATTTCCTTATTTGGTTGGTTAGTGTCCTTTGCGCGCCCTTATCTCCTGGCTGGCTCATCGCAGGCTGGTACTGCCAGTTTGAACTTGGGGAGGGGGACCCTCTGCTAAGGCCTACTGGGTTTTGGTCGCTTCCCAAATCAGTACAAGAGAGATCATTGCCAGTCTCGGTGTCATTTGTGTTGGTGGCATCAGGAGGTCGAAAGCCTGACTGAAATAGGTCCGGAAGGGAAGGGGGAAAGGAGAAATGGAGGCAACAGATTGGATGACTTGCAAACAATCGGGCTGGAGGAGAAGAGGGACCTCGGTTGGGCCTGTTGAGGAGATGTTGTAATAGAAGTTAAAATGTAGATAAAAGTGGAAGCTGGCACTCTGTTCAGGCCACTGATAGCTCCCTGCCGGCCCCCAGGCTTCAGACGACCACCTGCTGACTAGTTAGTTGACTCTCTGCCCCGGGCCCTGGATGATCCCCTGCTGTTTCTTTGTCCTGGGCCCCAGACTGGTTCCTTCCTCCTCCTCTGTGTCCTTGGCTTTCACATTTATGTATCTCCTGTTTGTACCACGAGACCCCTCCCCTCCCCACTTTGTTGCAAAGGTATTTAATCACCCACCTGACCCCTCCTCAGTGCCCAGAATTTGGAAGCTGTCTCCTCTAGGCCCACGCGTGTAATAAAGGCTTACTCCGTCACCCCAAATCGTGTATGAGTTCGCTTTTCCGCAACATTGTGATCACGGTTCGAGCTGGACAAGTGCCATGGTCTAAAGGCACAAGCTTCTTTGATGACAGGACTCCATCAATCATTCCCTGACTAAACTGCCACTCGTTACTTGCCAAACAGATCCACACACACACAAACATGAACACACGCATTTTCTTGATTCCTTTATCAGAATATTTATCATCTGCCGTGCAACTACAGACCCAAGTTTTGCAAACCAAGCACTGTACAATAAACAAGCCCATCAACACATACCAACCAGAAGAAAAGGTAATTCGCTCTTCACATAATTGCACTTATGGGCCCAAAGTAAGCCGATCACACAGAGCTCTTAACCAGTTCCTACTTTAGAAAGAAACTGCAGAGCCTCAAATGCCCTGCCTGACCTTATCGGCACCTTTAAAGGCTTCCTCGGCCAGGAATTACCTGAGGAAAGAGACTGTCTTAAGTATCTTTAGGACCTTCCTGGTGGAGGGAAAACATCAGAGGAAGCTATTAACATGCAGTAAAAATCTTATCCCGCCTGGGTAAACTGCATATTGCAGGAGCTATTTTTGGTGATTAAATGCAGGGAAAAGGTTAGACTAAAGACTCATTAACTTAGAACAAAGAAAACCTTACCCGTATCTCCCTACGCAATTTCTGTTGTGCACACAGAGCAGGTACAAGTCGTGTATATCTGTGAGCCACTAAACTAAGACAAACTTTTCAGGACGCAAAACAAAAGCTTTCAGAGAAATGGCTGCACCTGTCAAAAGCACGAAGGCAATTTCGCATGCAAATACCTGTCTTTTAAACAAGCATCTCCGCACCACTGAGAACTCCTCTGCTTCCAAAACACCAAGCCAGCACTCCTTTTACAAAGGTCTTCTGAAGCATTTCCCAAGCCCACGTCTGTATCAACAGAAACAGCAAACACCTACAGTCCAGCCAGAGAAAAATTACACCTCCTCCAAGCAGGCAGGAAAACTCAATAATTCTCATGTGCTACAGATGATTTTATTGATGGCCTCTAGAGATTTGCAACAGGTTTCCAAACACATACAGATAATCACACGATGATCCCCCTTCAAGCAGTCTTACACAAAAATAAAAGGGCCATGCTTTCCTTAATTAAAAGTGATGGGAAAAGTACTTGGAAGAAACAAAGGTATGGAAAGAAAACGTTGAATAGGTTGGCTGATCAAAGGGAAAGAAAGAGCAAGCATAGAGGGAGAGGGGTGGCTGTGGAGAACCAGGCTGCCATTTTTCTCTCGTGCATCAAGAAAGCCACGGCAGATGCGGTGAGCAGAGAAAGGAAGTGAGGGAGAGAGCCACGTGGATGTCCGCGGTGGAAGCTCCTTCCACACAGAAGACAGAGTAAGTGCACGAGATCCAGAGTGGGGCAGATCTGTCACGGACGCTGAGGGACAGCAAGGAGGCCAGTGCGATGGAGCAGGGCCAGGAGAGAGCCTGCACGGAGATGAGATCAGAGGGCAGCAGGAGGTCAGACCAGGCAGGTCCCTGTAGGCCACTGTGAGAACCCTGGGTTTTACTCTGAGTGGGCTAGAAAGCCACTGGAGGGTTAAACACTGTGCCAAAGATTCTTTGCTAGTTCCTAGGATGTATCTAAAGCCTTGTGCACGGATTTGTATAATGATCAGCAAATGTTCCAGATGATCTCGTGGGTATTTTTATGTATTTTTACTCCAACTTTTAGGGTGAGGAAAATGCAACTTGTTCATGTTCACGGTGCTGCAAATTGAAACCCAGGCCTGTCTAGCTCAGCATCACTCAACGGGAGGAATTACCTGCACTCCTAACAGGACAAGGCTTTGTTACCTAGGACTGGCCTATGCATTCTGAGATGGCAGATACGAACCTCAGCCCCTACCTCCTACATACATGCCAGCAATGTCCTTTGTCATTGTGACAATTGAAAAGGTCATACACATCTTCCACAGTCCCCAGTAGAAACACTGCCTGCACTAGCTGGGGTCACAGGGCCAGTCCCTGCCCACTCCACCATATTGCCCTGTGACCCTTGTTTGATCCTGCTAACAGAAAATGGGGGACTGGAACGTTTATAAGAAAGATGAATGGATGAGCGAAACTCCTTAAAGCTGGACTATTTTATCCATTGAAAGCACTTGTTTTGGGCACCCTACCCCGTTGTTCTGAACTCTAAACAACAATATCACTGTCAAATATCAGAGCTGGCACACAAACGTCCAGGCCAGAGAATAGCATCATATTCTTCAGGTAGAGTTGGACTTTGAGAGCCCCTGGGGTAAGAAAACAATTGTCCATGGACATGGGAATAAAATGGGCTCTGTGGAAAAAAGAGGGAGATTTTGTTCAGAACTCAAGGCACATTAAAATGTGCTTGAAGGGAAAACTAACATAAAACACGAGGTGAATGTCTACAGCAATGCACAATCGTATGCATAGGAGCCAGATAAAGTCAATCCTTCCAAAGGCTATGTACACAGGAGACTGCTTACATAAGAATCACTGAAAATTCAAACTGGGACATCAGTTTTCAGGAAGTCTTTATAAGGCAGTCCTTCAAAAGATATGAGTCAAGATTCTCAAAGTTGCAGGAATAAGTCTATGTTATTATCGAAGATATTAATTATGCTTGCAATTGAATTTCATGAGAACTTCAAAATGAGCAGAATGGGAAACCAAGCCCAAATCATTGTAATGCAATCACTGAAAAGATATGACTCAAGACAACCAATGCTGTAGGGATAAATCTATATTATTATCTGCCAAAAACATCAATTATGCTTGCAAGTGATTGTGAAGAGAGCTTGAAATTTGGCAGAATTTGAAACTAAGCCCAAGCTAGCCTAACTACTTCAATGGGCAATTTATAAATAGCCTTTGAGCCAAGAGAAGATGACATAGCTGGAGAGGTTAAAAAGTTTTTTTTATACTAATAGCTTAAACAATAATATTAATAACAGTGTTCCACTGATCGATCCCTGATTCAGAACAGAAAATATGGCAACTACACTGCTCTTAGGTCAAAAAAAAAAAAAAAACCTCTCAATACCATCTGTATACAAAATGATTTAATATGTGCATCTTTTTAAAAAGGATAACAATTTTCCCAAGTCTGATTCTATAAAACAGAGTTCTTGAACTCAGGGAGCATAGATGTTGGAGGAGGGGATAGATGAAAAAGAAGTATAACAAAAATAGGAACCAGTCACAAAATATACACATGCCATGGTGAAAGCCACTAATGAAGAAATATAGAGCCAGCAACAGGGAGACAACATGGTCCTCTTCCTGGATTCATCAGCCAAGCACAGGTCACTGGGAGCCGCTCGGAGGGCGGAATGGAAGTTGCAGAGTACAGAGAGGTGGACCTCAGGCCACGTGCGTAGGATCGCCCAGGTGTGCGCCCACGAGACACTGTGGGAGTGTGTGTGTGTGTGTGTGTCCATGAGCACATGTGTGCATCTGCATGCCTGAGTGAAGAGACTGAAAGAGTCTCTCTAGTGTAATGGAAAGAGAGCCTTGCAAAGAAACTATGGACTGAGAGATAATCCTTAATAATGAAAAATGGGCAGAAGCATTGCAGTGGTGATTATATTCCTAGGGTGGGCTTTAAAAAACACAAGTAATTAAAAGTGTTAATGATGACATGGTTAATCCCGTTGCCTTAGTAAAAAGCAATATGTGATTATTAATACACTGGATAAGAACAAAAGGTTTTTAATACTTATAATAGGTTTTTAAATGTTTATATATTGCTAATTTCATCTCCACCTCGCCCTTCCTTTTTTAACCTTCTTTATTAATGCATAATTTACATACCATGAAATGTAGCCATTTTAAGTGTGTAATTGAATAATTTGTATTTTTCTGAGTTATACAACCATCTCCACAATCTACTTTTACACCAGTCATCCTTTTCAACATCATTTTTAGTGCAAATTATACTGTACGTATTAGACTAGTCCTGACTAGGTATATGCAATCCCCAGATAAATAGAGGCAGGCACGTACAACTGCAGAGAAATGGGTGTGTTTTTAAAATTATTTGATCATAGAGAAGCACGGGGACTAAAAGATAGGGACTGTGGCTCTATGAACCCAACCACAATGTCATCCCCTCCAAGTCCATGTGCCCCCTCATATAAGCCACACTGTTCTGGGGTCCTCTATCTGTCTCTCTGATGCTTTCACTAGTGTTATACAGGATCCAGCACAAATGTCGCCCCTTTTTATTTCAAAATCTTTTATTACAAAATTGTAAGCATGTAATTCTGTAACATAACAATAGCATACTGAAGCACACCACATGACATTTCAGGTGGACTGGTCAAACTAAAACTATAAATTATGACACCCCTGTTATTAGCCTACCCACCATACTCGATCGCACTGGCGGTACTTCTCCCGCACCCTGCAGAACACCCAGTGCCTACTTCTGCACTTAGAACTGGGCATGTGAGATCCCGGATAAACGCGGAGGGAGAGCAAACACACAGCTCCTAAAGAGACGAGTGTCCTGGCAAACACATCATGAGAAGCAAGGACTCCTCAGCAGAGGTTGTGCCTTGTGGCTAGGCCTGCGGATCTGAAGGTCAGTGAGATAACGCACATCCTCCAGGATGCCAGGTTGAGTGACAGACACACACACACACACACACAAACAAATGACAAATCAGCCTAACAGGCATCTGAATGTCAAGGTATCCTATGAGGAAACAAGAAAAAACTTACTCAGCTCCAAAAATAGCTGCACACTTCCAAACCAGCTGCTTTTATCTAAAAGATAGTGAGAATCGGGACTTTCTTTTTTGGGGACTGGATAGTACTGGAGGCCGGATTGAAAGTTTAGCTCTCCCTAGTCTCAGAGTTTGTTTCATGTTTCCCTTTTCATCCTTGAGAACTCTTCAAGTTAATTCTTTTCCTTAACTTTCTTGGGAGAGTTTTATTTTGTTGGTGGCGCATAATAAAATCCTTCAGAAAAGTAAAAAGGAAAGTTGAAGATGGGTAACTGAGTTGCTTTCATTTGTGGGCTTACGTGCCAAACTCTGCCTAAATACTTGTATGAAAGTAAAACTTCCACCAAAAATCCAGTGGTCACAAAGATTGAAGTCAGAAGTCCATTTTGCACTACAAAGAAAAAATAATAATCTAGATTTTTTTCCATAGAAGAATTATTAAGGCCAGTTCATTTTGCAACTAAAGTAACATAATGCACGCCTTTTAAAATATGCTTGGAAGAGCAATAAATATTTCCAATGCAAACTGAATGAAACTGCTACCCATCACTTCCCATAAATCTTGCCGTCATTGTCAGATTTGCTTTTCAATGAAAGTTAAATGAAAAGCGACTCTGTAGAAAGTTAAATGCAGAGCAGAGTGACTCTGCTCGGCTTCCTTGTGCTTCCTCCGGCCCCCATTCATTTAATTTGCATGGTCTTGATAAACGATGCTAGGCCAACATGGTAACCAGCAATTTCTGAGTCATCTCCCAAAGACACAGTTCACGTTGTTAAGTTGCTTTGGAAAAAAACAAGCATTTTTGTGCAACTGCATTTTGTTGATGGTACATAATAAAATCACACATATGCACACACACACGAGAAGCATAAATGAAAACTGCAATCTTCAAACAATTCTTTTCAAGTGAAGCTCAGTCAGCAAATGTTATACATAGTAAAGGGTATCATGAAATAATATATTTAATGGTA
This sequence comes from Carollia perspicillata, assembly GCA_004027735.1. NCBI lineage: Eukaryota > Metazoa > Chordata > Mammalia > Chiroptera > Phyllostomidae > Carollia > Carollia perspicillata. The sequence continues at coordinate 18,010 of PVKM010024924.1, forward strand.
CTTGTACCATAAGAATATTATAGTTTCACTTCTTGCTACCTAGTAACACTATAATACTCTATGTGACTTCAAGTAAATGCCCTTTAAGTATAATTGATTTTCTGTCTTTTAAAGTAAGCTAAATGACCCTGGGAAAAAAGAATACAGTAGATTATATTGCTCGATTAAAATGTATAATGACAGTTGAAGGGAAGAAAATAAAATAATGAAAATAAAATTAGTTTCCCAAGAGTAATTAAATATTTGTCTAATTTAGTTAATTGACATATATAAGAAATGATGTTTTTCAAAATCCCTGAAATAAACATTGTTTCTGAATAACAAAGGAATGCAGCCTATACAGACCACACTGGTTTAAATGAGACGCTCCATCCAAAGTTATATACAATGGTAAACACTTCAGTTTATCAGTAGTCTTAAACTATGGCATGAATTCATTCCAAGAAAGACATAAATACCAGTCGAGCGTGGGTTTTGATAGTCTAGTATATGGATACACACAGTCCTGAGATAAAACTAATGACCAGCTGGTGAACAGGCTGAGGGGAAGAGGAGAGCTGGAAAGATAAGCAACAGGTGAGATCAGAAAAGTCAGAAGGATCAGAAGGGCCTCACTACGTGCCTGGGGCCTGGAAAGGTAATCACCCTGCAGCGGGGAGGGCATCGGGTTGCAGAGGGATGAGACCACGGTCATCTATCGCTCTATCCCATCACAGTCAAGGTTTAAATGACAATACCGGTACAAGTGACCAAATCAGGGCAGCTATGCTAAAAAAAAAACCAAAAAACACTTTCCATTTTCAGAAGCTTTTGAATTCTGAAATTTGGGATGAGATTTATGAAGCTGCAGTAACCACTGAAGTCGTAGAGCAGCACCAGAAATAGACAGAGGACATCCGTTTCTGCTTCCTGACCAAGACCCCACAGCAGGCATCGTGCTAGGAAGATGAAAAACGAAGCATTCAATGGGCTTATTTTGGGCCCTCTTAGCAAATTGTTGTCCTTCCAGCCTCCCTGAGCAGAGTATGGGCACCTTTTCATGGTGCATTTTCACTGAGGTCCTGCAGCCCTGTGAGGGGGAGGGCGTCCCCAGTGCGAACTGAGCATGCCCGAGGGAGGGACCAGAACACCATGGGGCATTTGCAAAGAAAATGCTGAAATCCCAATCAGACTGATCTGATGGGTCCTCTTGATTTCTATTTTTGCGTCTGTTTCATAATATATGCACTACCAGTACCACCGTACATGTGCATAATTTATGAATAAATATGTAAACTTGCATTGCGTGTGCCTGTGGATGGGATGTCTTATGAAGAAAGAATGGAGAGAACATTTCAAAAGCACCTGAGCAATTAAATCCTTTCATCTGCTGAAACAAAACAAAACAAAACAAAACAAAAAACCTCTGCAATACTAAGAAAAGAATTTGCTTTCCCCCTTCAGGCAGTGAGTATTTTCAGAACTGTTTCTCTTCTTTCAGAAAGAGTATCAGGTAACAAATATAATACAATCCAGACAAGCTAAAATGGGCAAGATGCTTGTGTTTTCTTTTTTTTAAAAACAAATATGATCTAAATAGGGTTTTCAGTAAATACCGCTGCCGCCTCCGTAAAGGGTGCTTCTCTTTGGGAATTCATTAAGCATTAATTCCAACAAATGATCTCATTTGTCTCCGGTTTACTCTAACACTTACAGACTGCGCTCTGCTCTGCTCTGCACCCCTGTGCTTCCTCCGGCCCCCATTCATTTAATTTGCATTTTCAACAGTAGACACAGATGATTTTCTCTGCACCCAGGTGATGAGGCAAAGGGAGGAAGTAAAAGAGATTTGCATCTCCACTGAGAGGGGAATCACTCATAATTAAAGCAGGAATTCAAACTCAGAACATTAAAGTGAACCCATGTATCTGGAGAACTGAAACCTTGATTTAGCTGTGACATCATAAATAACACGCAGGGACCAGAAACACTGCTCAGGAGGCTGGAGCACAGTGAAGGGGCGATATGCAGAAATGACCATAAATATTCTTCCAGAAACAAAATGGCTTTTCTCTTGAGTGCTCCCAGGTCATGGTAGTTGTCATGCCCCACTGCTGCAGCTGCAGAATGTACAGGAGATAAGGTTGAGTTGGGCCCCATTTATCACAAACTCTGAAAGTTCCTCTTTTGAATGAACTCCCAGGATCAGCTTCCCAAGCATGACCTGACCTCCTGTATGGTCACCCATTCAGGAGCCAAA
>PVKM010024925.1:0-20238 GCA_004027735.1 Carollia perspicillata
TGGCTGCTCAGAGCACAGCTCTCTAATCAGAAAAGAACACTATAACACAAAGCCATCAGCAGTGAACAGACTGGGGGAGGGGACTGTGTTGCTTCCTGGGCCCTGGTGATAATTTTACAAGTCTGCTTCCCTCCCTAGGCACACAGCTCTGAACCTTTGCCTGATGTAAGCGTGCTTGTTGGGTGGAGGCTGGATGCTGGCAGCATGGCCCTGGTGCCTATTGAGACAGAGGGTGGCCCCAACCTGACTCCTTGGAGAGTCTGGGGCTGAGCGGAAGTTGACATATTAATGCTGGTGTGCTGCGCTGCAGAAGCGAGGCTTTCATTAGATTTGGGAGTGCCTCTCCCAGCCCCGACCTCTGGTTTGGCTCCTATTGAATTAGTCAGCTAAACAGAGCAGGAAGGAGCTGTTTACCTAATTGCATTTGATGAATCACTTCATCTTGTTCAAATGCCAGATACAAGATAGCTGCCCCCTCTTTGTATCTGGGCCTTAAGCTGGTGTTTTGTGGTTAACAAGTGGCTGCTCCACACAGAGGGTTTGGCAGCCTAGCCCCCAACATCTTCCCTGACTTCAGCTGAGGGACTGGGCCCCCATGAAGAAGCACGCTCTGGGTAGGAGGTGCTGAGGGCCAGAGAGCAGACTCAGTCATTGATGCTACTGGGAAAGTAACAGCAAAGGCAGGACCCGCAGGCAGAGCTGTGGTTAAGAGCTCCTTGTTTGGTAATTGCCTCCCCTTTAATTACAGTGACTGAAAGTGCCTCCTAATTTACTTTAGGACCCTCAGATGACATCTTAAGAAGAATTGCATCCGCTCCCCAGCATGGGCCTCAGAGTAGGTGCTGGCCTTGGCAAACATTCAAAGACCACAGCTCTGCTCTTCACTCCTGTTCCCACATCTGCTCCTAGATCATCCACTCACCCCAATCCACCTGGCACACTGTTCTGGTGGAGACTCAAGTGGGATGCAGACTACAGGAGAGGATCTGCCCTAGGGGGGCCTGGGCTCTGACACAGAAGCTGAGAGGCTTGAGTTCTGGTTGCTGTGATACAGAAACCTAATGGCTTCTGTTATGCCGTAGGTGACAAGTTTTCCTTGGGAAAAATTCTGTTGAGCATTAATAATGCCCACCAGACCTGGGAGATAGAAGGAAACCATTTCAGAGGGCCCTACCTGGCCTTTGGAGAAAGGAGTCAGGTGTGTGGCTCCTGAGGTCCGAAAAAAGATGAGCCCCTCCTCTTACATTTCACAGGGAGGAAGCAATGAAGGGTCTCCTCAAAGTTTAGTGCCTCTATAGGCACTGGGCCTCAGCTACCACAGGGTGATGTCACCATAGGGTGCTGGGGTAAAGCCCCTCAATGATTCCTGGCTTCAGCACCATCCCCTTTCTTCCTCTCTGGAGACCTGGGGCCTTATGCTCAACCTGTCAAATGCCAACAGAAGGTTCTTTTATAGCTGGCACTGGTGCACCCAATACCTAGTGAAAGAATGGGAGTGTTCCCACCCCATAATACCCCACAATGCTTTCAAGAGCAATTAAAGTTTTCAAATAAACAAAGAAAACACAAAAAGCTAAATAGTGAGGGTGGGGAAGGCCTTTCCAATCATAAAAACACAGGAAGAATCATTGAAAAGGTGAAGGATTCAACTCATTCAAAATTAAAAAGTAAAACAAAATGAACACACAAAGGTCCAAGGCAAAGTTCAAGGGTAAATAACGTTTTTCCTGGGGGACAATGTTGTCACACATATAACAACAAGAGAGTTGTTGTCCTTAATGTATAAAAAGCTCTTGTAATTCAATAAGGGGATGAATGTAAGCTTGGAACAGAAGCACTCACATTACAGAGGAGGCAGGCAGGCCTGGAGATATTGACTTGTGCAGCAAGATGATTTTTGAGTTGCTAATTTGTGTGTTTTCTGTTTGCCCTCTCAGGAACTGGGAAAACCCAGCAGGCAGCCATTTCCCTAACAGCCTAATGCCCAGAAGAGGTGATGCTGGCCTGAGCACTCTAGAGTCCTGCTGTTCCGGTGAAGTGGGCCTTGTGGCTGGGGTGAAATGGCTTTATGGACAAGGTGGGGCAGAACAGTAAGGACGGTAAACCTGCAGAGTTCCTGTATGCTAGGACCTTGGGGAGATGTGTGTGGGAACCAGTGCAGGTGAGTCACTGAGGCTGGAAAGCTACATAAGAGACCCTAGAACATTGATCCTGTATAAACAAGGAAGTTCCAAGGTTGACATGAAATCAAGTTGATTTTTAAAAAAAAAATGATGCTAAGCCATCATTACTGCTTGTAGTTTGTTGAGCAGGTGCTAAATTTCCACTAGATATTAATATACCTAAAAGTTTTTCCCATTAAAGTTCAAGGTGTTGCCAGAGGAAATGGAGCCACAAAAAAGCATTTCCTAGAACCTACACATAGGAGGTTGAGGTGTTATAATAAGGTTTATTGAGATAGAAATTGAAAACTGCCCTCAGGGTCCCAGTGTCTCATCTCTGTCCATGCCAGTGTAGAAAAAGTTCAGCCTTTTCTTCTTCAGACCCAGAAATAAGACCAGTGTCCAGAGATTCTGGTTTAGTCCATTTTAAAGCTTAGTTCAGACTTTGTTCTCATCCAACTAGCTTAGCCTCTGCTCCTAGCTGCATTCTGGCTGGTGCTGCATTGCCATTCCCTGGCTTGTGCCTGGAGCCAGCACTGGGAGTCCACAAGGCTGCCGGGTCACAGGAGGGTACTAGGGCCACATAGCTGATATGGAGAGAGAATGCACAAACAAACAGGACAAACGTGTTACTGAGATTGGATTTATTATCTCAGGCTTGGGAAAGACCAGGCACTTTTTCAAACTTACCAATCAATTTCTCAGTTCTTTATGGATTTCTGATAGGTCCTCCTCTGTTTAATCCATTTTATAGATCTTCCAGGGATCTGTGTCCCTTATCCAATCCAATCCTTTTCCCAAGCTATACTGACAGGGCTGTATGGTTGTCACCTTAGTTCCTACTGCAAATGCCTCATAGTAGAAAGCAATTCCCCCTGAACTAGGATTTCCCCTTTGTTATTTTATTCCTTTGTCTACACTATGGGTAAATGAACCAGGTGTACCCTGGGGGATGGGCTGTGAAGCAGTTTCTTCCTGATGAAGCACACCTATTGTCTGATTCAGCTCCCTAGTTTATCACACTTAATAATGTCTGACTCCATTTGCTCCCTGCCTTTATTAATATCTAGTTACCTACACTAACAATGGGACTCCTTAATTCCATAGCTTTAGCAGGAGGGAAGCACATCATGTCACAGTGAGTTTCTGTGGTTGGAGCCAGGGAGGGGTGGGCTAAAGAAGTCCTTCCTGAGGACGTGTGGGAGCAGGTATTCTCCCAAGTATTAGCCTCTCCACAACACTGGACCAGAGGTCTAAGATCTGAACACCACCACTATCCACATGAGTGCCTCAATATCTCTATTTTCTCACCCCTAAAATGCAGACTACTGCCAGGGTCTTATCACCACACTGTGGTTGTATGTGTCAAAGGAGCTAACACAAAGACAACCCCATAGCACATAGTCATGGTCAGTGCTCTTATGTTTGGTACAAGAAACCATCTCAACTGATCTTCTTGACAATCCTATCAAAGAGGCCCACACCCCCATTTTGCAGAGAGAGAAACTGGGGAACAAAGATGTGCTGTTACAGGAAGAGGGTGAAGACCACTTTGGCTCATGGCCCCAAGTCTTTCAACTCTAGTGCATGGCTTGGCATCCTTAGGTTGAAAGCTCACAAAAAAGATGCCCACTAAGAGCCTTGCTTGGACTTCTGAATCAGCATGGCCCTGTAGCAGTCTCCTGTGATCCCCACAACATGCATGGGGCATCTTCTTCCTCATCAACCCACAGTTAATGCATGCCAAAACCTGGTGCTCCTATTTAAAGCTGTTGTGAGTCTCTCTGTCCTGGTTAGAGGAGTGCCTCAGTTTGTGAAACACTGCTCCAGGCCAGGCTGGTTGACCCCTCTCGACCCCAAGGTTCCTGACACATCTCCTACTTCAGTCAGCTCTCCTTCAACCTTATTTGCTCTTCAGTGTGTGGATCTTCAGGTGGACAGCTGAGTTGGTGTCTGCTCCATGCCTAAGGCTAGTGTGGGCCAAAGCATCCTCCAGGTGGGCAGCCCAGCACATTATAGATGTCCCTGCATCTTCCCTCCTTTTTCTCTCTCTCCCTTCCCAAAGGCTACCCTAGCTTGATGCCAAGAGAGGCTCTTGGGAAGTGGCCACTGTAGGTGCTAGACCTCAGAGCCCCCTGGGATTCTCCTATGGGGTCTCTGTGGGTGATGACAGGCCCTGGCCTTGGTGTCTAATGATATCTACACCTCAGTCTTGGAGGCTGGAGGCAACAGCCACATTACTTGGCCTTATAGGCCACAGGGAGTCTGAAGTGAAAGCCACAGAGGGATGGAAGAGGGCTATGAATTGGCTTTTATCTTGGAGGACCCTCTGGCTATGTGGTATGAAAGTTATGAAAAATAACAACACCCATGACCTGTGTGAGATGAGTCCTGGCAGGCAGCAAGCACTTGGGAATGTTTGCTATGGTGATCACTGTTGGTTTGTATGGAGTGGCTGAGGCAGGTCACTGGGGCCTCAGGCTTCAGGATGACCAGGAAGGTGTCCAGAGGGAAAAGGGCTCTTTCCTCCCAGTGAGTCTGGACCAAGAGAGGGCTGTAATGGAGGAGCATGTGGCCACAGCAGACATGCTCAGCATAAGGATCTCTGGATGGGAGCCCAGAGCCCTGTGATGTCATTACTCCCTTGGTCTTTGAGCCTTTGAGCCAACACATACCACTACCTGGCTCTGCTGCTATCCCTGGGAAACCTCAGTTCAAGGATGATGCATTTACCCAGCATACCCTAGGAACTCTCCCCTACCTCTTGACCTCCTCAGGTCCCCATCCTAATGCAGCATCTGAAGCTGAGCTGGGGCTGTTGGAGGCACTAGCTCTGGTCCTGAGAACACACACTTTAGCTGGCAAACCAGTAGCCAAGATCCCCACCTCACCACAGAGTAGGCTCTGGCTTTAGGCTCTTGGGCTGACCCAGTGCTGATCAATAAATCAAGCCAACATATACTGAGCACAGACACAGAGTAATAACCTGAACTTGTCTCCTTCTCCCCCAGCTTCCACTGGCTGGGGTGGTACCCTGTGACCAGTCAGGCCAAAGTAATGTAGGGTCTGGGAAAAGGGTGTGAATAGTGGTCTAGTACAATGGGTGCCTAAGGAAATAAGGGAACTGGAGAACTCTCTTTTCATTCTTTCATTCCCCAGGAGCAGCAGCACTGGTCCACTGGAAGAGGAAGCCTCTGCAGAGGAGCTGTGATGACCAGGCAGCATGTGGGCATGGGCATAGGATGGACCTGTCAAGAGTCAGGAAGCACTGGTCTGCAGGAGGCTTCAGACCTGCTCTTTGGGGGCATCCTAGAAACAATGATGATATGCCATAAGGCACTCTGATAAACCATCAACACTAGGCAGGGATTGTTACTTTTTATTACAGATGAGAAAAGGGAGGCTTAGAGAGGGCCAGTATCTTGCCCAAGGTCACACAGGTAGCAAGAACAGGGCAGGACTTGTGTAGGACCCTTTAGGATTCCAAACTCAGGGCTCTGAGCTGTTTTGTCTGCCTGGTAGGGGGGAAAGCTCTGTCAGGGCTGACTCAGGGTCTGCTCAGAGGCAACCAGGCTCTGGAAATATCACCTTGAAGCACAAACCACCTCTGAGTGAGTGTAAATTGGGAAAACAATATGGAGGCTTTACTATATTGATGCTGACTCTGGCCAGTGGTGTCCATGGTGTTGTGGATGTGACAAACAAAATAACATGGACTACAGAAGTCCTGTGGAGAAAAGGCACAGCACAGCCACTCTCTGAGTGAGAGAGAGCCCCGACCCTTGCCTGGTCAGGGTTTTATTGCTTTCTGGGAGCATTACATCAAGGAAAGTCCTCATTCAGCATTGTCAGGCAGTAATGATCAAACAATAGATAATATTCAAAGAACTAGGAGGGCTTATTCTGAGTCAGGGTCAGTTAGCTAAAGGGCCATAAAAATTTTGGAGACAAACTCATTTCATGCTTGGACCCTTATCAGAAAGTTGAGGGCATTCTTAGCAAAGCAGGTTTCACAGGATTTTATGCATTCTTTCTTATGGCTGATCGCCCCAAGGCACCACCTGTTCCTGCCCAGGCTGCACTGCCCTCTATCATTGTTTCAGCTTAAGTCAGGTGGGGGAAGTAAGACAGCCAAGAGATTAGGATACTTCTCACAAACAGAATGAGGACTCAGGCTGTGTCAAAGCCAAGGGGTGAGGGTCCATCACCCCCTTTTTCTACAGCCCCCTAAGTCTTTCCCTGAGGGACCCTTCATGACTGTGCCTGTCTTAGGTCATCCCTCCCTTGAGGAATCTTACCTGTAATTGGCTAACCAGTCATCCGTCCAGGTTTAAGCAGGGTGTGGTAAAAGGGAGCAGAGGTGGCACTCCTGCCAGGAAGATAAGCTTTGTCTCCTTAGTGACTTATGGTCCCAAAGTCTCTTTACGTGCAGCCTTAGCCATGGGGGGTTACAGCTTCTGAAACCAGACAGGGTGGTTCCCAACACTATCATCAGCATGATCTTTGTAAACAGTTGCAAAGCTAATAGTGCATAAACAGAAAGGCATTTTAAAAAGATGCTTGGGAGGTCCTGGGCTGTGTATCCAAGCCTTGACTCTGTGGGCCTTGTACCTCCTGCATGTGGGGATGCTAAAACCCAAGGACAGCTGAGTGTGCTTTAGAGACAGCCAACAACAGCTACTAGGCCTGCAAAAATTCTAACAGATGCTTGGAGTATGTTCTGCAGGAAAAGCCAGTGGGCAGGTGGCCAAGGGTAACTGTTTTCCCAGTAAGTGAGGTATATAGGGGGCATGGGTGAAGGAACTGTGAAGCTGCACTGGCCACTTCTAGGCTAGTTCTTCAAGGCCATCCCCTACTGGGCCAATCTTCTTCTCTGAGTCCCATGAGCACTCTTGCCACCCCAGCACATGTGTCTGATTTTGCTCTCAGTTCTTTGTTTCGGAGCCACAGACATGGAACTCCCTCACATGATCTCATCAAGGTCGAGAGGGCTGCCGAGAGCAGGGAAGAGGCTCCCACTCTAACAGCTAGATGGAGGCTTGGTGCCAGGTGTAGCTGCCTGCACAGGTGAGAGAGGTCCTGGCCTGAGAAACTTTCTCTGGAAAAATGCTTTTATGAGCTGGAAAGGACTCAAGCACTAACCTGACCATTTTGCCACTGCCAAGAACAATGCTCTGGATGACTCACAGATGCAGATGTCTTCTGGAGATATGACTCCTTGACCAGATTCTTTAGTAAGCTCAGAGGCATCCAGGAAGAGCTGGGGCAAAGGCGAAGCCACCTTTAACTCTGCACCAGCAGTTCATAATCATGGCTTCAGCACACAACTCAGACACAGCTGGTTCACAGTAGAATACCCACAGCAGAGTCTTTGCTGCCCACTGTCCTGCCAGTAGTAATCCCAAAGATGTGCTACAGAGGTGTGGGGGTCTAAGTACTGGAATCAGGGACTCCCAGTGCACAGGATCCACAAGCTTCCTGAAGTTGTAGCCAACAGAAACTGTTTGCTATGCCATATTCTATATGTTTTTGTCTACCTTTCATGATTCTTAAAGGGGCCCAGGCCCTGTACAGCATATCTGCACAATGCCCAATATCTTTGTTGGTATTTTGTTTGGAAAATCTATCCATTTTTGACAGTGGCGTGTTAAAATCCCCTACTATAATTCTGTTGCTGTCAATATCTTTCTTAAAGTCCTCCCAGATTTTCTTTATGTATTTGGGTGCTCCTATGTTGGGTGCATACATATTTACAATGTTTATGTCTTCTTGATGGATTTTTCCCTTGAGTATTATGAAGTGTCCTTCTCTGTCTCTTTTTATGGCCTTTGTTTTGAAATCTATTTTGTCTGATATAGTTATTGCTACCTTGGCTTTTCTTCCTGTGACTTTGCTTTGAATGTTTTTATGAACCCTTCACTTTTAGTCTATATAGCTCTTTGGTTCTAGGGTGGGTCCTTGTAGATAGCATACAGACAGGTCATGTTTTCTTATCCATTCAGCTACCCTATGTCCTTTGATTGGACCATAATCCATTTACATTTAAGGTTATTATCGATACGTACTTATTTATTGCCATTTTCCCCTTCATACCTGTGTTCCTCTCTCTCTCTCACTCATTTAAGTTGAAATGAAGTAAGATAGGGGAGAATATTCTATGCGATTTAAAGTACAAATAAAGAGTGAACAAGCAGGAGTTCCATTGGAGAAGTACAATAACCATGGTATTTTTCCCAACTAGGCACTGTGTATAAAGATCAAAAGGAAATAAGACTCTTATAAGAGAGGAAAATGAATGTTAGCTGACTTAAGAAAGAAGAGTGCTTATGTGAGTTTAGATGGAGGAGAAATAGTGAGAGTAAGAGATAGGAACATGGTGTAGTGTGAGAGAAAATAAAGTTTAGAACAACAATAATAAATCTCAGCAAGATGGCAAAATGGATTAAGACCAGGGAAGGGGACTTCTGGACAAGATGGAGGCATAGGTGGACACACTGTGCCTCCTTGCACAGAAAAATTAAGGACAATAAAGATTTAGAAACAAAAACACAACCAGAACAGACAGAAAATTGAACTGTATGGAAGTCCAACAACCATTCAACCAGACTGGTAAGAGGGGCAGAGTTGGCGGCCACAGCCAGCAGAGAGCGGTTGAGGCAGGAAAGGCAGTGGCTGCCAGACCCTAGAGCGCAGATAGCATGGGGCTGACCTTAGTCACATATTCATGTACAGATAAGCTATTCAAAAAATGGGCAGTGAGACAGACCACGCAACCCAGGGCTTCAGCGCCAGGAAATAAAGCCTAAAAGCACTGATTGAAAAGGTGCCGGGAGAGACTCCTAGCCTCACAGGAGAATTCGTTGGAGAGACCCACAGGGCCCGAGAATGTACACAAGCCCACCTACCCGGGAACTAGCACCAGAAGTGCCCAATTTGCTGTGGGAAGTGGCAGAGGGGACTGAAATCTGAGAGAGAGAGCAGAACAAGTGCCATTGTTCCCTCTCTGACCCTGCCCCCACATCCAGCATTACAACCCAGAGACAGGGGTTGTCCCACCATGGTGAACACCTAAGGCTCCGCCCCTCACTATCCGCCCCTCACTACAAAACAAGTGCAACCTGACCAAACACTTATGACTCAAACAGAAGGACAAATCAAAGCCCCAGAGCCAATACTTTTAAGAGGCCAAGTGATGGTCAATCCATCAGATACACAGTTCAAAACACTGGTGATCAAGATGCTCACAGAACTGGTTGATTTTGGTTGCAAATTAGATGAAAAAAATGAAGGCTACACTAAGTGAAATGAAGGAAAATGCACAGGGAACTAATAGTGATGGAAAGAAAACTGGGACTCAAATCAATGGAATGGACCAGAAGGAAGAAAGAAACAACCAAACAGAAAAGAATGAAGAAACAAGAATTCAAAAAAATGAGGAGAGGCTGAGGAACCTCCAGGACATCTTTAAGCATTCCAACATCCAAATTATAAGGGGATGTTGGAAGGGGGCGAGAAAGAAGGGGAAGAGAAAGAGCAACACTGGAAAAGTTATTTGAACGAATAATAAAGAACTTCCCCAATCTGGCAAAGAAAATTAACTTCCAGGAAGTCCAGGAAGCTCAGAGAGTCCCAAAGAAGGTGGACCCAAGGAGGAACACACCAAGGCACATCATAATTACATTAGCCAAGATTAAAATGAAGGAGAGAATCCTAGAAGCAGCAAGAGATAAGGGGACAGTTACCTACAAAGGAGTTCCCATCAGACTGTCAGCTGATTTCTCAAAAGAGACCTTGCAGGCAAGAAGGGGCTGGAAAGAAGTATTCCAAGTCATGAAAGGCAAGGACCTACTTCCAAGAGTGCTCTATCCAGCAAAGCTTTCATTTAGAATGGAAGGGCAGATAAAGTGCTTCTCAGATAAGGTTAAGTTAAAGGAGTTCATCATCACCAAGCCCTTATTATATGAAACGTTAAAGGGACTTATCTAAGAAAAAGAAGATAAAAAATATGAACAGTGAAAGGACAGCAAACTCACAGTTATTAACAACCACACCTAAAACAAAAGCAAACTAAGTGGACAGCTAGAATAGGAACAGAGCCACAGAAATGGAGATCATGTGAAAGGTTAGCAACAGGGGAGTGGGAGAAGGAGGTGGGGGAGAAGGTACAGAGAATAAGTAGCATAGATGGTGGGGAGAAAATAGACAAGAGGAGGGCAAGAGTAGTGTGGGAAATGTAGAAGCTAAAGAACTTATGACACATGGACATGAACTAAAGGGGGTGAATGTGGGCAGGAGCAGGTGTGCAGGGTGGAGGGGAATGAAGGGGAGGAAAGGGGACAACTGTAATGGAATAATCAGTAAAATACATCATTCAAAAATAAAAATAAAAATACAAAGACCAGGGAAGGTTGCTGTGTGGGATTTGGAATAACAATACATGATAAAAAATATGTGATCTGAAATAAAAAAGAATAAAGAGGTAAAAGACCAAGAGTAGTGAGTATTTGAAATGTGAATGAAGTGAAAGAAGAAAAATCAAAATATAATATAGAGGGGGAAAAACAGAAAAACAAAAAAATTAAGAAACCTAAATAAAGAAAAGGAGACAGAGAAATTTAAAAATATCATGCCAGCTCTGATGAATAGCAAGGCAAAATTTATCTCAGCTATTGGTGTTCACCTTCTGATTTCTTTCTGGATCTGTCTCTTGTTTTCTCTCAGCCCCAGGTCTATTGTCTTACTCATTAATTTTTTTTTTAAAGCCCCCAGCTGGTTTAAGCCAGCCAGGCTGATTTCGCAGATTTCCCAGGCTCCTGCAGGTGGTGGGGAGTTGGGCTCAGTTTTCCTTTTTTGTTTTTTCTGTCAAGGAAGGGGACTCAGTCTGGGCTACAATAATCACAGTTGCCTGGTTTCCAGCCCACTGTCCTCCCAGCACCCTGTGGCCAGCACCCTCCACTCTTCGAAGTTGTGCCTGGCTGGTGCCAATAATCCACCACACTTTGTACCCCTTTGATCAATCTGTGAAGTGCACACTGGGGGCAAATCATGCCTACAATCCTCCCTTGTTGTTGGCTGGGCTGCACATGCAAGGTCCTTACCCAGTGCACCTCAGTTTCCCTTTTGAAAAATGTCTCTGTTGGCACCGCTGCTGTGCCCAGCCACTGCCCAGCTTTCCACACACTCCAACTCTCTGGCAGGTCAAGAGTCGGCCTCAGTGATGGCTCATGGTGGCCCACATCTTCTCCTAGCTCCAGGTGCTGCCAGATCCCTCTCACTCTCTTGCACTCTCCCAGCTGGCCACCTGTGCATGTGTATCTTGCCTCTTTAACCTCCTCCCCCGCTGCATGGCTACTTTTTGCTTTCAAGTCTTTCCTGAAGCAGGTATGTGATTTCCCCACCCTGGGAGGGCATGGAGCTCCTAGGTTGCTTACCTTGCTCTCCTCTGATGTGGTATCCCTGGCTCCATGGTTTCTGGTGCCATGCCTGGGCACTTTCCCTGACTGTTTATAAAACCTCCTTATTGCCTGTTTTGAAGTGTCCTCTGCACACTTTGGCTTCCAAACTTCATATCAGCTAAGATTCTGTTGGCTGTTCCTTTTGTCCTTTGGAAGATCAGCTAAGTGACCCAGTTGGGTGCATGAGCAAATGGGTTCAGCTCCCACTTACTTTATCACCATCTTTTCACCCCACCCCTTACCTACACTTCTTTTACCTACACTATTGCCCCCTTATAAAAAAGGCTGACCTGAAAGGAATATAAGACTGTCTGTTGGGGTACAAATCCACCATCTTCTCAAATCCCTGGCTGTCTGAATAAAGCACCCATAACAATTCAATACCTGTCTCTGCTTATTGGGTCTTGTAGGTGACTGGCAGCACAAATGCCAGCTTTTCTGCTTTCATTCCCACAGCTGCCAGGTATGAGGTCCATAGGGATTTGCACTTGGACAAGGCAAGGTGCCTGAGGAGAGAGAACAATCTGCCAGTTCCCTGCTGAAAAACTTCTTTTGGTTTCCTGGAGAAAAGTCTCACCTCCTCATGCTGGCAGCCAGGGCCCCTCAGACTGACTCTTCTGAAAGCATCAGCCAGATCACTTCTTATTCCAGACTCTATCCTGCACTTAGAATGGAATCCAAGCCCCAAACCTTGCGGGTCCAGCCACCGCCTTTGTTAGCCTTTATACTTTCCTGGTTTACTTGGCTCCCTGGTGCCTGTTTGCTTCATCTCTCCTGGAACACTCCAAAAACGTTCCTGCCTCAGGGCATTTTCTTTGCTGTTTCCTCAAATAATTTCCTAAATAATTTTAGGACTGTATAAATGTAATTAATCCTTAACTATTAAGGAGTTGAAATTACATTCGGCCCTTTGAAGGCAAACCACAAGGCTCATGTGACCCATGGTGAAAATCAGTTTGACGACTGTGCCCTAGACCATTATTTGTATGGCTGGCTTTTCCTTGTTGGCTGCCTCAACAGTGTGGCCTCCTCATTAACTAACTACAATTGCATGATGCTCCCCGTCTACTTTGCCTTCCCTGTTACTCTTATTCCCGTTCCCTGTTTTATTCACAGCACACATCCCTCTCTGAAATTGTCTTACATGTTTATGTGTTAAACTGGTTCATGGGACAGGGTCATCATTATCCGGCCCAGACTCAATAAGCAAAACAAATAAATGGATGTGTGCTCACTCAGAGCTGGCTGCGTGCTATCTGCTGGCTGGTCTGGAGCAGGCCTAGGCTGACCTGAGCCTCTGCTCTGGGGACGTGTCCAAACTTACGAAGAGGCCAGGCTTCTCAGCAGTAGGCTGACTGATGCAGAGGAACAAAGGACTCTGCCTGAGTACATTTGCCCCTCTCTGACACAGCTTTGACCAGAGACCAGGGTCCTTGACTTTCCTGGGGAGAACCAGCTGCAACACTCCATGTTTGGACTAGTTCCATCTCCAAATCCTGACTCTGCCTAGAACAGATGGGCCCAGCCCTGGAATCATAGGGTGGGACCATGGCCTGGCTTTTGGTTCAGCTTCTACACAGCCAGGCCATGTGTATTTCCTTCACTGGCCTCGACTAGCTGCCCCTTAAAGTGAGACATAAAGTCCTGATATTCCCACAGCACATGCCTCACATGCTAGCACAGCTTGGCTGCCCAGAGTCTATGGCAGCCAGGAAGCCAATAACTGCTCATTAAAATGAAGTGTGGTGTGGTTTGGGGAAAACATCCTGGGGGAGAAGTTGGAGATCTGGATTCTTCTACTAGTGTTTTCTGAACCCAAACAAGGCCCACACTCCTTCTGTGCCCTCGGGTTTCTATCTATACCATGGGTAGAAATGGAGCAAAGTGAGGTCTGTTCCTTCTGAGCCACTGGGTATTCCACGGAGTCAGTATAGGTTAGGGAACCACTTCATTTGTGTATGTATCACTTCCTTTGTATGTGTACCACTCCCAATGGTTAGACATTGCCTTTTCTTGGTGATATCCCCTAGGAGATAGAAGCTCCAGGTGACAGGGGCTCTGTCTGCATCTTCAGTAATTAACAATGCCTAATACTTAGATAGGCTTGTTGACACATATATTATGGATAGATGGAGGAACTGATAGGTAAAGATGATCTAGTAAAGGGCTTATGTTTATCATTTAAATATTTACTGATTATTTAAAAGTTTATGATTGTTATTTGAACATTTACATCTGTGACTATCTTGTAATCAAGCACAGGCCTAGATTAAGGAAACAAGAATACAAAAGATTAACGCAATACCAAAGGATACTTCCACACAAAACCTCCCGCATTTCGGAGGGAACAAAAATGTGATAATGCTGACTGCCTCTGTGTGTGAGTGAGAGAGAAAAAGAGATAGAGAGAGACTGAGAGAGAAAGAGAAAGCAAGCTCATGGACAGACTATACCCTCCTAGGGTCCTGCTCCTGGATCCACACAGCCTAGTGCTACTCATACCCAACACTTCCAACTCTGAGCTTCCTTAGCCAAGGAAAAATTAGTGGTAGAGGAATGTCACTTTTCATTTCCCTTGACTAGTTTAACAAGAAACAGAGCTCTGTTTTCTGAGAGGCTCATAATTAAGTGAATTAAAATGTTTTCCTTCACTGTGACTTTGCCAACTCCCTTGTACCTATCCCTGGCCCTATTCCCAGGGAGTGGACAGAGACTGGGAGGAGACAGAATGTGTTGTTGTATGTATTGCTGGAAGCAATGTATTGCTTCCAGAGCAATTAGCTTGTGCATCATCATTTTGGGAGGAGATTTATGGCTGGCTTTTGGAGTATGGCAGCCAAGACCTCTGTGGCCCAGATTTGTCTGCTGGAAGAGTTCCTGGAAGTGAAGACTCAATATTAATTCCAATTACAGTCAGATGGAAGTCCATTCATAAGGTCTGCCTTTGACAGGCTCCTCCCCTGAAACTCTTGACTGACCTTGAGCCACTATTGCTGCTGCCAGCCTCAGAGAGGGAAGAAAGCACACAGGGCTTAGTTCCAGCTCTTAGGAAGCTGAGAAAGCAGGTCATAGTGTGGTGGACTGTGAGGGGAAAGCTGAGGAAGAATGGGAAGGCTGTGACATCTCAGCATCTTTAGTTGGAGACCATCCTCAGTATCCCTCCCAGATGCTTCTGGAAGGGTGGCATGCAAGGGACACCACCCATGGTTTGAGATTTCCCAGGCACTGGGACCATTTTTTTTACCTTGTTTAGTGTGAGAGTAGGGGCTCAAGTCCTTGATGAACCCAGGAGGCATTGTAGTCACAGCCTCCAGAAGGTCCCAGGTGGGTGCTGGGGCTAGAACCTATAGAATGACCATTAGTGTTCACATGGCTGAGCTAAGCCCCTGAGGGGTTTTACATGAGCTGGGCTATCAGTGGTTGTTGCACACTCATGGCACCAAGACCCCAGTGACTAAATACAAACACAAGGAAACAAATACCTTGATATTGATTATGAATTAGGCTAACAAGATTATTAATTATACCTAAAGGTGTATATTTACTGCATCAGCCTATTGATGGCTTTTGTGAGGTGTTAAGACTACTGATCAGGAAAACAGTAGGTTTCTCGCCAGCTGTAATTACAGCATTCCTGGAGAATAAAGATGGTCAAGGTGTTCAGGAAGTGAGAGTGTCCAGTTACAGGAGAAGGCTCAGACAGCCTGTCATACTCGCATTTCAACAGCCATGCAAAATATGTGGTGACACTATGATTCACTTTGACTTTTTGAGTAAAATGGTTTTCCACCAGAAAGCAATAATTTCTTGGGACTATGTGGATGGGGGAATCAGTCATTGGAGACTGCTTCTTACTGGCTTACAAAATCAAATATCTTGAGAACTTTTTTCTTCTCAGAGAAAACCACAAATTCTGCCAGCAACAACAGAATTTATGGGTTTTATGATTAATGTAAAAGAATATATAACATTAACTCTGGAAAACTTTCACAGACTGCTTTAACTTTTTACTGACAGTAGCTATGAGTAAGAAAATATTTTGTTGCCATGAGGGTTTACCACCAGATCTTCAATCAATGGAGCAGATTTGTGAATTATATGACCAACTGATGTACAATATCAAGGTTTTCTCTGTGATATTTTATAGTTTGACCCTAATAAAGATATCTTAGGCTGGGGTGAAAATGACAGAGGAGCGTCCTTGACATTTAGTGCACAAGTGGTTGCAAAATTTCTCTATACGCATGACATCAATCTTATATGTAGAGCTCATCAGGAAATTGAAGATGGATATGAAGTGTTTTGCAAAGAAGCAGTTAGTCATTATGTTTTCTATACCCAATTATTGTGGAAAGTTTGACAACGTAGGTGCCATGATTAGTGTGGACAAAATATTAATGTGTTCTTTTCCTATTTAAAAGCTGCGGAGAAAAAGAAGCCATATGCCACAAGGCCCATAACATCTCCAAGGGGTATGATCAAAGCAAGCAAAGAATTAGATGCCATTTTGATGCTGCCTGGTTGGGACTTGTAACAGATAATATATAACTTTCCATTTTAAAACTGCAATGTGTATTAGTCAGCTTGCTCAAATACTGTGTTTGTGGAGCCCTCTCTTTCATTCACTTAATGAATGGCATTTGCTGGTTATAACTCCCACTCCTCAAATGCTTTGTTTTTTATTTCTCTATTCTTTTGCAAACAACTTTAATGATGGTGTTAAAGCTGTGCATCCCAGAATAGTTTACCCTAAGAGGTAAGGATACAATTGACCTTTCTTAAAACTTAATACAACCCATGAATAATGTAAATGCTTCTTTTCTTTAGGATATAAAGAGAGCCATAGGGTGCTCGATCTATATATGTTATTGTCATAAGACACATATTGTTGATATAAACCACTCTGAACTTCTTTTAAACTTAAAAACGTGTTTTAAAAAGGATTGCTTATTTCTTTCATTGTCTTGTCATGTACAAACTGGTTTTTATAGCTGTCAACATTAGGAGTAATTTCAACCTTGCCAGCATTAGTGGCATAATGTATATTTAATTAAAACATACTTTCAACTACCATAATCTTAAAATGACAATTAAAGCCACTCAGGACCACAACACACTATAAAGGGGCATCTGATAGTAGAGAGTCTATTTATACAGGTGGGGAAGAGGCTAGAGACCAAAAAGAACAGAACCCTGACCTCCTGAAGTGTGAAGGGCTAGGGCATTGCCCTGGGGATTGACAGAAGCCGGGCATTTGGTTGAGGGTGCTGCTACCTATGGCCACCTGGTGGTGAAGGAATCAGGAAATTAAAGGTTACTGGGTCACTTTCCTTCCTGTTGGTGCCTTTCAATGTCTGAGTCTAGAGGGTGCCAGAGGCCAGGGGGCCTTCGAGGGGACAGAAGTACCATGAACATTTGGCAGGTTTACCTTCTAGGACCCATCATCATGTTCAAGGAGGAGGTTGGGCTTTGTCTTTGACCTCCCAAAAGCAGAAGCAAGCTGTTCCTGAGGTTTGTTCAAAGCTTCTACCTGCAGCCTGAGCTGGATGACTTCAGAATTTCAGAATTTCAATTCCCTATCAGCACCTTAGGGCTGCCCACCAGCCCCACTGTACTCCAGTAGCATTGGGGGAAAGAGTGCATGCCTGAGCACTAGGCCAGGTGCAGTAAGGTAGAGAAACTGAAGTATGCTCTTGTTCTCCACAGCTGGTGACATCAGTGATGTCAATCAGTGAGATCACTGGGGTGGGCCTGCAGGTGGAGGGCATCAAAAGTTCAAATAACTCATTGGGGTGGGGGGGGGGTGTGAGAGATGTCTTCAATAGTAAGGGCTGTGCCAGGAATGCTCCTGCTTGTTGTGGGGGCCTCAGCAGGAAGCCAAAGCCTTGTATGGCTGTCTGAGGTGGCAACCCCAACTGTGTGCCCAAGAAGGGTCTGTGCACAGTTGGGCTCACTTGAAGTATATGTGTTTGTGGTGGGGAGAGGGATGCCTGGGTTCCAGCACATGGGACTATACTGAAACTGCAGGTAAAGGACATTTAATTCTCCACAGGTTCATCTTTCCAACAGAAAGTCTGTGGGGCACTTGCCTTTTTCAGAGAGGGAGGACCCCCCAACAGCCCTCTGTCATATTTGAGGTAGAGGTCAGTCCCCACGTGCTTTCTGTAGCCCAGGCACCTCCTTTCCACCTGCAGGCCTTTCTCCACTTCTTCTGCTCCAGTTTCTCCCCTCTGCACCTTATTCTACACAGGAATCTCCAAAACAAAAGTTCAGAGCTCACTCAGAGCTGTTCTTGCTCCCCCTGCCTCAGAATAAAGCCCAGAGCAGGTAGGGGAAGGGAAGGAGACAGCTGGCACTCCTAGTGAATTCTAAGAATGCCTGCACTTTTTCTTGTTTCCCCCGGACTGAGCTGATGGGGCTGAGGCTGAGTATTGAGGGGGTTTGGCCTCCAAGCACCATATCCACGTTCCTGCCTGGCAGACCCACACACCTGGCCTTTTCTGTCTGTTTCATCCTTTCCATCTGCCAACTGCCCACATGTCCTGTTGTCTTTTAAGCTCAGCCATACAGTCCCATCTCCCCCATACAGTCAAGGATCTCTAGACTTTCCCAAGACTTCTCCTGAAATGTCACCTTGGCCCTCACCTCCCATTGCCTCGGTGCCCTGACTGATCACCTCCAAGCCTCCTGCAGAGAGGCCACGTCACTGCCTGGGGTGGTACTGCCTCCTGAGAAGAGTTACCATGTTCAAGCCCAGCCAGGTCCGAGTGCTGAGAGCCCTGACCCACAGCGTGGCTTTGAACAGAAATCCACATCTGCAAGCAATGGTGCCAGGCTGAAACAGAGCCACAGGAGTTGCTCATCTGGGCGGCTCACGCACAGGCAAGATGGCCCCAGGGGAGTGTATGGGTATGATGGCAACTGTGCCAAACACTTTGCAGGGACCAGGACAGAGCATTAAGGAGCATTCATCCAGGGTTCTTGGGTGAGCCAATGCATTTAACCTAGAGGACTGGCTTCCTCTTAGTGGAGGCATCACCCACCTCTCACAGCAGCACCCATTCCTTCCAAAAGGAAGGAATACACCCCTCCCCAAGGACACCCCCATCCCTGCAGGGGTCCCCCTCCTACAGGACCTGCCTTACAGGCTCCATCCCCCACCGCCAAGGGTCCCACCCTCCCTACCTCACTAACTTGGTTTTCCTGCCTTTGGTGTTGGAGAATTAGCTGACTGCAGGGTGTTAGAAAGACCAAAATCTTGTGTGCTAAGTAGTAGTGAGATGGAAGGATGGTCTTGGGACTCTGGTGAGCCTGGGGTCACAGTGGAAGATAAGGGATCACAGAATAAAAACGAGACCTATGCTAGGGGCCCTTTCATCCTCTTAGAGAGAAGTGGTCAAGATTAGGATCCCACTAGTAGCCACCTTGCAGGGCAGAGCTAGGGACAAGGGAGCTGACTCCCAACAGGCTGCTCAGGGTGCTTTTAGGTTTAAGGCAGGTTTAGGGCAGGTTCAGGCCCCTTGAAAGGAAGGAACCTTGGTGTGGCCTAGGCACGACAACCACCTGCTGCCTCTCCTTCCTGGGAAGGCAGAGCCATGACCAGAAAGAAGTAAAGAGCAGGGATGAGGCCTCAGCCAGGGTTTGCCTGGTCCATGCTCTGCAGGAACTGAGGGAGTTTAGTTCAACCTCAACCGGAAGCTTTGAAGCCTCCTTTGTTGTCCTACTCTAAGGTGCCTAGGCCCACCAAGGTGCAGGGAGCACACAGTAACCTGGGGTTACCCACGGGATACTGTTCTGGAGCAGCCTCCAGACTCTCCCTCATTGACCACACAAGCTCCCTCTGAACTTCCAAAAGCCCTTGACTGATAGCCTCTGGGAGCAGCAGTTCACAGAAATATGTTTTATGAGATCAACCACCCACAATCCTTTTGTCACATGCATTGGAAAGGTTGTTCAACTTTTCCCAACTTTGCTCAACTTTTGCCAACTTTTTGTTTTCAGTTTCTAATGTAGATTCACTGATTCAAATGTTCTGACAGGTTCTGTGGGGTCGGGGGTAGGGGGCAGCCTCTGCCCACAGAGCACCCTCCATCTGCCACGGATGAAAATAATGCTACCAAGCCATGATCTGCTTGGGGAGGAAAGGTAGTTGGCCTCTCAAAGGAGAAGGGTCACAAATCCTTACCTCAAATGGTATTTATTAGGTTCATACCACACAGGGATACAGGTAAAGCTTATCAATCAATGTCAGGCGGCAAGGATCAAACAATAGGTAACATTTCAAAGAAATCTGAGGGCTTAATCTGAGTCAGTGTCTGTCAGGTAAGGGGGCTGCAAAAACCTTAGGAGACATACTCATTTCCTGGCCAGACCCTTATCATATAAATGAAAACACTCTTAGCAAAGCAGGCTTCACAGAACTTTACGAATTCTTTCTTATGCCTGATTACTCCAGAAACCGCTCTAGCCAGCAGAGGGCTGCACCCCCTCCCCATCATAGATTCAGGCTTAAGTGGATTAGAGCCAGGAAGCGCTTCTCCCAGACAGAAAGGAGACTCAGACTATGTCAAAATAGCCAGGGGGATGAGGGTCTTTTGCCCCCACTTTGCTGCAGCCCCCCC
>PVKM010024926.1:0-20245 GCA_004027735.1 Carollia perspicillata
TTCTCACTCTGCCAGGTACCTGTCTCCTTTATTTCCCACCTCTCTCCCCTCCTAGCCACACTTGCCTTACTGCCCCTGTATCACCTCTGATTTGTTACAGCCTCAGGCCTTCCAAAGGGCTGTTCCACAGTTTAGAACATACTCTCCTCAGGCCTTCAAGTGTTTCCTACTTGACCTCTTTCAGGGCTCCAACCCAATATGCAGAGGCCTTCCTTGACTCCTTATCCAAATGGACTTCCTCCTCCCTGCCAATACTTCCTACCCTGCTTTGTTATTTTTTTCATAGCTCATAGCTTCTATCATGGCCTCAGTTTATTATTGACTCATTTACTCATTGTTTCTTTCCCTCCCTAGCAGGTAAGCTCCTTGGGAGCAGGGACTTTTCTCACTGTTCAGTCCTGGAATAGCACCAAGAATGTGTTTCAAGGATATTTGCAGAACAAATGTATGAATGGTCTGGACCTTAACGTGAGGTCTTCTCAGCATCCCAGGTTGCCTCTCAGGACGGAGTGTTGATCCAGTCATGCAGAGTAAAAAGAACGGCACATGTGGACGGAGGTCAGTGTCACCCTGACCTCAGGATCCTACTGGCAAGTCCTTCCTGCAGGAGCAACGTGCTGGACCCGGAGGAAGACAGGCCTCGGAGACGGAAGTGGGTGGGAATTCTGGCTGTCACTGCTTCTGACTTTTAGACAGATTACTTCTCCTCTGGAGTCTCAGTTTTCTCTACTAGCACAAGAAATAAACTCTTTGTGTTAAGCCATGGGGGTTTGGAGGTTGACCTTGTCATCACCGTTAATTACACTGATAACCTGAGACATGGGCCTTGTTTCTCCTGTGTGTCTGGAAGCCCTTCTTTTCCAGTCTTTTTTTTCTCACAAGTCCCCATCCCTATCTCCCTACAACTACTCTCAGATTCTCATTTGACTCATCCCAGAACAAGAAAGGAAAAAAAATTTTTCCCTCAACTTAAAAAACTATATATTTTTAAAATTGAATTACTGGGGTGGCATTGGTTGACAGAATCGTACAAGTTTCAAGTGTACAAGTCAACAAAACATCATCTGCACACTGCGTCATGTGCCCACCACCCCAAGTGAAGTTTCTTTCCATCCCCATTTCCCCCTCCTTTGCCTACCTCCCCCTTTCCCCACCCGCCTTTCCCTGTGGCTATCACCACACTGCTGTCTGTGTCTCTGTGTTCTCTATAACATGTTTTGGGGTCAATCCTTTCACCTCCTTTCATCCAGTCCTCCAAGCCCCCTCCCCTCTGACAACCAGCTATCAATCTGTTCTGTGTATACATGCCTCTGTCATCAGTTTATTTTCCTCATGAGATTCTGCATAGAAATGAGATCATATGGTATTTGTCTTTCTCTGACTGGCCTATTTCCTTAGCATAATAATCTCCAAGTCCATCCATGCTGTCACAAAGGTAAGATTTCCTTCTTCACCCCCCCCCTTTTTTACCACTGAGTAGTATTCCATTATGTAAATGTACCGTAGCTGTTTTATCCACTTATGTACTGATGGGCACTTGGGCTGTTTCCAGATCTCAGGTACTGCAGTATATAGTGCTGCAATGAACTAGGGGTGCATGTATTCTTTTTAATTAGTATTTCTAGTTTCTTAGGATATATTCCCAAAAGAGGGATCACTGGGTCAAAAGGCAATTCCATTTTTAATTTTTTGAGGAAACTCTCTACTGTTTTCCAAAGTGGCTGCACCGGTCTGCATTCCCAGCAACAGTACATAGAGGTTCCTTTGCTCCACATCCTCACCAGCACTTGTTTGTTGATTAATGGATGATAGCCACTCTGACAGATGTGAGATGATATCTCACTGTGGTTTCTAAGTTGCACTTCTCTGATGATTAGTGATACTGAGCATCTTTTCATATGTCTATTGCCCATCTGTATGTCCTCTTTGGAGAAGAGTCTATTCGGTTCCTTCGCCCATTTTTAAATTGTGTTGTTTGTCTTCTGAGTTGTATAAGTTCTTTATAAAATTTTTAAATTAACCCCTTATCAGATGTATCATTGGCAAATATGTTCTCCATTCAATGGGTTTCTTTTTTGCTTTGTTGAGGTTTTCTTTTCCTGTGCAAAAGATTTTGAGTTTGATGTAGTCCCATTTGTTTATTTTTGCCTTTATTTCTCTTGTCCAAGGAGATATATCAACAAAAATATTAAAAAATTTACAAACCTTCAGAAAACTTAAAAAAAAAGAGTGACACTGGTGTGCTTTTCACTTAAATTCACCAATTATAACAATTTTGACATATTTGTGTATACTCTCTGTCTTCTCTACACACACACACAATTGCAATCATCTTGACACTCCACACCCAAATACTTAATCATCCATCTCCTTAGCATGGACAATCTTTTATATAACCACATAGTCAATATTACACATAACATTTTAAGCATTAATTAAATATCATCTAACAGTCCATAATCAAATTCCCCCCAAATACAACTTATTTATAGAATTTATTTGGTCTACTGCACTTGTTTATGTCACTTTTAAAAAAATATTTTATTTATTTTTAGAGAGGGGAAGGGAGGGAGAAAGAGAGGGAAACATCAATGTGTGGTTGCCTCTCATGCACCCCCTACTGGGGACCTGGCCCACAACCCAGGCATGTGCCCTGACTTGGAATTGAACCGGTGACCCTTTGGTTCGCAGGTCGGCGGCACTCAATCCACTGAGTCACACCACCCAGGATTTTATGCCACTTTTAACTTAGAATATTTTTTCCTGCCTTTTTCTACTTTTTCATGACCTAGAAATTTTGAAGAGTCCAGGCCAGACAATTTAAAGAATGTCGCACAGTCTAGATTTGTCTGATTGTTTCTTCATGGTTAAATTCAGGTTAAACATTTTTGGCCAGAATATTCCACAGGTGATGGTGTACTTCCCACTGCATCCATTAGGAGGCACTTAGTGTCCATTTGCCTGTACTCGATGATGTGAAATTTGATCACTTCCTTTATGTTAGGGTCCACCACATTGTCCCCAGGTAAAACTATAACTTTCCCCTCTGTTCTCAACAACTAATTTGATATGATAAGTAGGATATTTTGAAACTGTGTGAATAACCTGTTCCCCAAGAGCCTTTCTCTTAATGCATTTGGCATTTGCTGATGATCCTTTCCTGCATCAGTTACTATACCGGGAACTGCAAAATGGTGATTTTTCTAAGCCTGTCTTTCCTTGTACATTTATCAGCTGGCATTCCTCTGGAGAGAAAAGCTTTCTCTTTATCTCTCTTCTTTATTTTCTCTCTTTCTCTCCTCATAGGTATTTTTTAAACTCCAAATTTTATAATCCATTGTTACTCAAACTGAGATTCTTGGATTAGCGGTGTCAGCATGACCTGCAAACTGCTTGAAAATGTAGATCCTCAAATGCTGTTCCCCGCCTATTAATCCGAATACTGTATTTGGGGGAGGGGGGAAATTCCTGGAATCTGTGTTGTTACTGACACTATTGTGATCCATTTCTGTCATCATCATTATTTTTTATGCTTAACTGTCCCAAATTTGCCCAGGGGAAGCCCCTTCAGAGCAGCTCTGGGTTCAGTTGGTATGTGCCTATTAGTCTTTGCGTGGTTTCTTGTTTGAGAGAATACTGAGTCACCTTGTGCTTTCCCTACTCGGTGGCCTCAGACCTGAAATTAACCATTTCTCCAAGAAACCCCAGTTCTTTCTTTGTGGGATGGTATTTAGAAATCCAATAATGATGCCAGCTGTGCTCACTGTTGCTGAGATGCCCCTGTTCATGGGTCCATTCAGGAGCAAGAGCAAAGGAATATATATTTAAAATAATACTGATTCCTCCAAATTGAATCCGCACCATAAGAGTTTTCCTTATCTTCCCCACCCCTGATTGGTATCCCTCTTCTTCTACAAAGAACTATGGTTTCAAAAAGTATCAACATAGCCCTGGCTGATGTAGCTCAGTGGATTGAGCATGGGCCTGTTGCCGGTTTGATTCCCAGTCAGGGCATATGCCTGGGTTGCGGGCCAGGTCCCCAGTAGGGGACACATGAGAGGCAACCACACATTGATGTTTCTCTCCCACTCTTTCTCCTTCCCTTCCCCTCTCTCTAAAAATAAGTAAATAAAATATTTTTTTAAAAAGCATCGATATATTATGGATGAAAAAGGAATTCTACGGAAAGTAACTTCACAGGGCGCTCTCATCATACATTCCTAAATGGGCAAGTTGAGGTTGGGTAATCGTGCCCCAGACATATAACTTCTTTAGTAAAAGGTTTATCTTTGCCTGAAGCAAGCCCTGTCAATTATTTTTGTGCATCTAGCTTAACACACTACTGAAGTAAGGGTACTCACCCTCAAGAAAGCACATGCTCTTGTTCATTATCCTATCACCCAGGCCTCGCCTTGCCTTCTCCCACCTTCAAGTCATCTTCCTTACCTTTCCTCATTAATTCCAAATGCACAAAAGAAGCTGCACAACTCAATCTCTGGAGCATTTGAGATCTTGCTTCCTGGCACTGTCGTCAGTTAGGCTCAAATAAAATCTTATAAAAATTCCCTGCAGGTTTGGATGTGTCTTGAGTCAACAATTCTCATAATTACATTAAAGAAGAAACCCTTCTTTGTACAACAAACTGATTTCCACACATCTCTGCTCAAGTTGTATGTAAGGTGGCATTGTGTTTCTAAATGAGGTGGGATTTTCACTGTAAATAATTTTTCCACTGGAGTCCAATGTGCCTACTGTAGTTGTATATTAATGGGGAACACGAGAGAGTGTGGTGACGAGATATCCTCTGTTTACCAAACGATCACTCCCATTATCTGCATAGTTATCTTTCTGCACTTGTTTTAAAGCAAATGAGATATTTATCCTATAATGTAATCTTCTGTAAAAAAAAATACACCAATCCTAGTTTGTAAAAATAAACCCCACATACCTAATATACAAATATAGAAACTTATGTAGAAAAAATAAAACACACCAAAATGTGTGGGTGGTTGTATTACAGATGGTTAAAATTCCTTATCACCCTCAGTACTTCCCGAATTTTATACAGCGAGTGTATGTTATTTTCATAGTCAGGTGAAAACATTATGTACAAGAGAGCTTTTTAATCTTCATAGTCTACATAAAACATGAGTGGACGATGCATAGTCTTAGCATTGTCATTTCAACTGCACTGATCTAAAGTAATACATGTTTACAGATCAGAAATATTGCAAAGTGCAGACACAGCAGGGCATTGTAACCAATAAAAATAATTCAGAAACCAAAAAACAAAACAGCTTACATCTATCGAGCACTCTTTAGAGGCCGGTTCTGTTCTAAGAATTGGTATGGATTATCTCATTTAACACTCACATTAACTCTATGGGGTGGTATTTGGTTGGCCAAAAACTTCGGTTTTTCTGTATGATGGTTCTAGTAGTGCTTAGTTATCTTTAACTTTATTTGAAACAATTTTGTTAGATTGTATTGTGACAGCTGCCATGTCTGTGTGCATTTAAAACATCTTACCAAAATTAATTAATTTTTTGTGTAGCCATTTTAATATTGAAGATGGAAGACAATATGCAACATTTTTGGCATATTATGCTTCATTATTTCAAGAAAGGTAAAAACGCAACTCAAATGCAAAAACAGATTTGTGCAGTGTATGGAGAAGGTGCTGTGACTGATCAAACATGTCAAAGTGGTTTGCGAAGTTTTTGAGATTTCTCACTGGATGGTACTCCATGGTCAGGTAGACCAGTTGAAGTTGATAGCAATCAAGTCGAGACATTAACTGAGAACAGTCAATGCTATACCACATGCAAGATAGCCACCACACTCAAAATATTCTCATTTACTGAGAAGAGAGCTGAGACTCAAAGCCACAAAGCCACCTAGAAGTGTGAAAAGCGTTTACTGTGGTCTTTATATATAATTGGGCTCCTACAGTCACTTGTCTGGTGAGCTTTCTATACTGTACCTCTGTGTAAATGTTTAATTCTCTTAATTTTTAAATGATTTCCCTTCACTGCATTCAGAGTCTAAGAACAGCTAGGAATCAGAGAATAAATAGTTAACAAATTTAGTTTTTCATCAGAAACAAAGTTTGAAAAATAGGGATATACAGTTCCCTGTTAGCATCTTACTACATTTTCTTCCAGTCTATTTTCTTCAATGTGTGTATGTATTCAATAGATACTTTTTCCTGATAATTTAGTAATTTACTTTTTAAATCTACATCACAAATGCACAAAAGACATGACACAGTTAACATACATATCTTTACCATATTATTATGTATCTTTCAGATTCATCATTTTTCAGTACTACAACACTTTAATGAAGCAGATATAACATAGCTTATTTAATCATTTCTCTACTATTGGCTTTTTAGATTTCAGCCAATTCTTCATGTGCTGGTTCAGCAAAAACCATCTGCATGCCTGTACTTCTCCTCCCCCATATGTACCCCTTCATTCAGTGGATAATGACAGAAAGTCCAGTAAATACCAGGCACTGTATTAGGTGTTGGGTTTAGGATTTTTTCCACATAGGATAGTAAACTGCTTCCTAAAGGGTCAACATCAGATTATCCTAAATACATTCTTTACAAAGAAAGAAAAACAATTATCAAAAAGAAAAAAGAGACGTAAAAACTTTTAGTTATTAGATGACTGATGACTGCACCTGTATGTGATGAAGACCTCACAATAAGTAGATATTTGTAGATTTCAAATCACTTATGACAGGAAAAACTTAATGTCAGTATTTACAGTAGTTTTTGCCTAATTATGACTCAAAATCCAAACATAATAGAAGAAAACAGTAATAAATATGACTATAAAAAATGTAGCAAACACTAGAAACAAAGTTGAAAGACAACTATCAAACCGGCAGTTGATATTTGCAATGTGCAGTCCACCTCCTGTATCACAGATTCCACTCAGTGGACACAGCCACCTGCCAGAAAGTATGTGGGAAGAGTTACATTGTTGCTGATGTTGCTGATGTGTTGCCAGTGTTAAACCCAGGCAAAACCACTGCTTAGCTCAGTCAAAAAAAAAAACCCAAAAACCAAGGCCATGAATTATTATAACACATTGAATAAATAAAAACAAAAAATTGTAAGTCCATATCATGAATATCATTAAAAATATAAGAGTACAAAGTGGAAAGAAAAGATGGAGGTAGGGGAAAGCAAATTTCTTTCATACAGAAAAATGTGGAGGGAATGATAGAATTGGAAAGTCACTATTTTGCAACTGCAAAGTAATCACTAACCTTGGGTAAACACATCTTTTTGCATAATAAGATCACAAAATGATTTCCTGAAATATCTTTTGGCTCTTGTGTGGTCAAGGATTAACAAACTTTGAAATGAAAAGCCTTAATCAAATAAAGGAAAAGCTAGGGAATCCTTCCTTTTGTATATTTTTTCCTTTCTCTCCAAAGCTGAAAATTCACCCTTTACAAGAAAAAGATGAGCAAATTCCCGGTTTCCTGGCCTGGAATTCTTTCCAGCGTGTGTCATGAGGCTACAAGGTATGCAGGAACTACCTGCTAAAGGAGGCTTCATCATAAACAAAATTGAAGACAAGTGTCAAATTGTGAGTTAACATTTATAATATATATCATAGGTGAAAGTCTAAGGCCCCTAATATACACATTAGATTGCTTCATATTGTTGAAGCAGTGGAGAAAAAGGTCCTATTTTGCCTGTTGAGCCAGATAAGTGTCCCGTCTCCAGCCTAAAGCACATATTTTCTGAGGAAAGTAAAGCCTCCCGATGTTTCCTTGATTTCTCTCTAAGAGACCAGGCTAGACAGAGTGTAGAAGTCCATAATAATGTTGCTCCAACTCAGGCTGACACAGGTCCCACACCCATTTTGTAACGGGGGAGCGGGAGATTGTAACCCACCCCACCATTCTTTTGACATTGTTTCTGTAAACAGTGACTCTAATATGTAGCTCATAAATAAACAGCATGTTTGTGTAAGAATCCTGGGAACTAACTTCTAAAGATACAGACTCTGACCTTCAGTCATCTCAGCTCTGGGAGATTTGCTGACCCGCAAACCCGGAGCCAGAATGACGAAAAGTCAGGATAACAGAAAGCCAGGATGACTAAACCGGGATGACTCACCCTGAATGAGTCACTTGCTCATCAGAATGAATTGTGCTCATCTGCATGTACAGAACTTTTCAACCCTGTTCGTTGATCTTTGTTCTGCTTTCCCTCTCCCTCCTTATAAAAACCTCTGCCTGCACTGAGATGTTAAGGTAGGCTTTGCGACAAGGGTCCCCTACCTTCCAGACTGTTGGCATCTGAATAAACTACTTTCTTTTTCACCCACACCTGTCTCATGAGTTTGGCTTTCATTACGGCAGGCAGCTGGACTGGGGCTCCGTTAGAGTTTCACCCTGTGAGGTCTGGTCGGTACAGTGTATACTTGTTGTTCTAGTATAGATGTTAATAGTACTCTTTTCATTCTCCAAAGTGTCTAAGATTGGACCATACATGGTTTTCCTACTTCTAGGACATCCCTGATGCTTTTTAGGGAGGACTTCATTTGGTTGATGTTGAACAGTAAACGCAATGCTGAAGAGAGGAAAAAGAAAAGACTAGAATGTGGTAGGCAGAAGAATGATTCCCCCTAAGATGTCCTTGTTTTAATACCTGGATGTTACCTTGCGTGGCAAAGGGAAAATGATTAAGTGTGTTGAGATGAGAAGATTAGCCTGAATTATCTAGGGGAGCCCAATCTAATTACATGTGTCTTTAAAATTGGAGAAACTTTCCTGTAGATTTGTATTATTCTAAGCCATTCACTGTGTGGTCTTTAACATCGGAGAAACTTTCCTGGCTGAGTTATTAGAGGGAGAAGTGACTCTGAAAGAATGCTCAGAGAGGTGCCACAGCCCTGGCTTTGAAGGTGGAATTAAAGGATCATAAGCCAAGGAATGTGGGCAGCCTCTAATGGCTCAAAAAAGCAAGGAAACAGATTCTCCCCTGGAGCCTCCAGAAAGAAATGCAGCCTGCCAACTTCTACAGAACTGTAGATTTGTATTATTCTAAGCCATTCACTGTGTGGTGATTTGTTAACAGCAGTAATAGGAAACTAACACACGGAATTGACAGCATGTCTAATGCGCCTTGAAAGATTCAGTAAGTCATCCATTCATTTAACAAAATGCAAGTCCTTATATATCCCTGACCCCATGGCTAATAATATGGGCTTCTTAAGGAGTTTACAGCCCTGGAGGAAGACAATGACTGGAACATGTAACTAGGATTGTCATGAGTGTTCTCAAAGGGTTAGTAGGGGGTGGCATGGAGTATTTGACAAGCATAGGGCAGTAAACCATGACATGTAAACATGGACGAAGGGTGTCCCAGGTTGAAGGTATGGCATGGGTGAAGGTTCAGGCAGGGGTTTGAAAGCATATGGATTGAGCCTGTAAATAGCCAGAAGTCCACCTTGGCTGGACCACGGAATACATGGGAGAAGGGAAACAGAAGGGCCGTTTGGAGGCAAGTGGTAAAGGGCCTAGAATGCCAAACTGAGAGTGTGGACTTTATCCTTCAAGCAATGAGAAGGCACTGAAAATTTCAAAGCAGAGATGGGAACATAATCACATCTGTATTTTACAGAGATACCTCTGCTATAAGGTCCACTGGACAGAAACCAAATTTGTTTTCGTTGACTTACTGTCGGTGCCTATCAGTCAGGAGAGGCTAGTTTATGCTGTGGTAACCGACAACCCCGAGAGTCTGTGCCTCAGGACAAAAGAAGTTTCTCTTTCCCATGCTGCATGTTCATCATGGGTCAATGTGGGGGACCTGCTCATCCTTTTTGTCCCTCTCTGGACATAGTACCTGAATGTATTAATTTGAAAGTGCTCGATAGCATAACTATTTTAACACCAAAGAGAAAAGCTATGTCAATTATCTTTGTGACAATTTAGCAAAATACCTTAGTTAAATCTTTGAGAGTTTTCATGTGAATGCACAGAAGTCCATACTGTACATATACTTGTGTTTGAACAAAAAAAGCATAAGCAATTTCCCCTTAAGCCAGAAAATGGAGTTGAGTTCATTAACTGAATCAAGCGCCACAGGAATGGGAGAGCTTAGACCAGAGACTAGTGACTAGTGCCAGCTATCAAGAACCAATTACTCTGCTCACTTTCTTGGCTCCAAAGAGTAGTGAGAAAGCATTAGCACTGCCAAAGCCCATGCAACAGCTGGAGAGAAAGAAGCTGGTACAAGAGAGGGGTGCTAAAGTTGTCTTGGACGTGTAGAGGGCAAAGGATTGCACATTCTTCAATGACCTCTGTTTTCACCTTGGCAAAGGTGACTCTGTACTCAGCACTCATCAGCAAACTGGTCAGAGAGTTATTCTCATAAGGATTGGGATTGTGCTATTTCTAAAACCTGTTGCTTATTTTTGAGATGTGCTCTGCCACCCCACCCCCGCAGCCCTTTCCATCACTTTTAAGCAACTGGGAGCTGAGACCCTAAAGAAGAAGCCTCTCTTTTCATGGGCAACTGTGAGACTGTTCTACCTGGTGTGCTGGGCCAGGCCCTGGGGGTGAAGGTCAGTGTCATGGCCCCAGGCACTAGTCCCCTCAGCATCCACAATGGCTTTTCCACAAGGGCCACTGCCTGCAGGTGTCTGTCGAACACCTTCATGAGAAGTGGACAGCAAAAAGAGAAAGTCAGAGCAAGAGAATGACATAAGGGACTTCTGTTGAGGACACGTGACACACAAACCTGGGCATGCTCAGGAAGTCCAGGGAGCACAGCTGGGAGCTTTCTGGTCGGTGTCATAACACAGACATTGATATGAATGGGACTATTTTTTCTACATGGATGAAGATAGAATTCTCATTTTCTTGTTCATTTGGGCAAATGCCTAGGAGGTTTCTTTTAAATGTGAATGTCGTGTCAGGATTAGGTGCAGAGTTAAATTAAATAGTTTATTTTAAAAATTGATATCATGTCAACATTAGCCATGAATATATTGTTTAAAAATATTTAACAGTTTAGCTGAGCTATAATCTAAAACGGCCCCCAGCGAAGGAGATAAATGACAAATTATATTGGAAGTTAAGGAATTTAGGGGAAGAAGGAAGAAAATGTAAAGGAAAGGAAATCAGGGTAATCCAGTGAGTACTTCATGTCACACTGAGGGTCATTGTTAGAAATTGGATGCTCTGCCTGGTTGGGGAGGGGTGTTCTGCTCATAGTAATGGGGAGGGGGGTGTGCCTGCTGAGGACGCTACCACCATGTTGGGTTAAAATCAAAAGCAAACCAAAACCTGCTCCTGAGCAGATAAAACCAGTTTAGTCATTAACTTTGCTTA
Organism: Carollia perspicillata; assembly: GCA_004027735.1. Classification (NCBI taxonomy): domain Eukaryota; kingdom Metazoa; phylum Chordata; class Mammalia; order Chiroptera; family Phyllostomidae; genus Carollia; species Carollia perspicillata. The sequence continues at coordinate 11,371 of PVKM010024926.1, forward strand.
ATTACCAGTGACTGCTAAGACACTGCTTTCACTATGCAAACTTCTTACCCCTGGGCCTCATTTCACGTTTTGGTTTCAGTGCTCCAGGTTTGAAAACTGTCTTTTTAGTGTATGCACAATAATTTTTTTCTACCAGAATTCATTGGCTTTACTTGGCTATTTCTGAACCTTTGACTTGGGCAAGTTGCCTGTCGCTGGAAAAGAGCTCTGGAGCGCCGCGAAGTGGCAGCTACTTGCTGTGCCTGGAGGTAACCCGTCAATCACATTCACTCCTATCTCGCCAATCCAGGCCAGGAAGAAGTATAATCCCACTAGGTGCCAAGAAGGGGTAAAACTGGCAACGTCTGGCGATGCTTAATGATTAAACATCAATAAATATTAATTGGACAAATGAATCAATTCGACGGAGTAAGTTAGAGGTCATCTGATGAAGTCTTATCTAGTGGAATTAGAGAACAGGAGAGAAAAGGAGACAGGAATCGGTCACTAATCAGATGAGCAGAGCTTGAAGGAGCAGTTTGACTACTCGATTTTCAGTACGGAAGAGTGTAGGAAACGAGTGCGCTACGTTTATTCCTGCTCTACTCTGCCGGTAAAAATAACATCAACAACAACAAACGACAAGGTAAGGTGCCCGTTTGGATGTGTGCCTGCGTGTGTGATTAGTGGAACGCAGCTGAGACACCTGCATTTTCTCACCTGTTGCTGGATAAACTCTGCAGTCTGGACTGCAGGCCTTTTGCTCACTATGCAAACTTTCTCTTTTGTGCCGAGGCGCTGGGGACCAGCTAGAAATCAGAAACTGGTCTCTGTTTTGGGTGCATGGACAGACCCGCCGCAGATGAGTAGGATGTAAGGTGCTTTAAACGGATCACGCCGCACCATTCCGTAAGATATGTTTAATGTTCCTTTTATGGTGAAGAAAACTACTAGACTATCTGGAACGCAGTTCTGCTCTGTAATCTTGCCCAAATTGCACTGATCTGAACCTTTGGTCTTTCCATTTTAAAAGCTGAATGCCATCTACAACCAAATTTTATAAGGATTTGGGGCGGAAGTGCCAGAGGTCCGAAGAAGCCCTACAGATAGCGCGCGAATCACGAACACACTACCCAGACCTCACCCGCTCCCCCCCACCCCGCCCTGGCGCACCCCACAGCTGCCGGGGCCCGAGAACCAAAGAAGGGGTCGAGAGTAGGGCAATTTAGCTCCATCCCTGTCCGTGTGGAAGATGACGTCATGCTCACCCCTCTCCCAACACCTGGAGCCCGCCGGGAGCTGAAGAGACACAAGACCGGGTTGCCAGCTGACGTGTAGCACTGACGTCAAACCATGTACGCTCTCCAAAGGCGTTGACGTCACCCTACCTGGATTCCAAGGCTAGTTTGAGAGGGGGACAACCAGATAGCGGGAGCAGTGGGGTTTGCCTGGAGTCGGTGTGACATCAGCTAATTGTGACCCAATGCTTTGGCCTCCTCACGGGGACTCATCTGCAGCAAGGGGCTGCTACCTCGTCTGGCGGTGGCACTGAGACCACATGCGGTTGGGATTGGGTAAATCCCCAGAGCAATGTAAGTGCTTCCTCTCTAAAGGGATAATGGAGAGGAACATGACCTTTAATTCAAACTACTCTATTTATATTTTAAATTGAACTTACTGGGGTGACACTGGTTAACAAAATTACCGGTAATCAGGTTTAGGCACAGAATTCTATGACACGGTGGGGGGCGGTCATCTGCACACTATATTGTGTGTTCACCACCCCAGGTCAAGTCTCCTCTCGTCACCATTTATTCCTCCTATACCAAACTTCTTTAAAGAGTTATATACACGTGTTGCCTCTACTCATTTTCCAGTCACTCTTCAACCCATTCCATTCGTTAAAGATTAGTTATTCGAAAAAGGTCAAGTCACAAATATTTTTGTGTGCAAAAATACAAATAAAAAATGAACAGGTGTTGGAGTTCAATTCATTCGTTAATGAGGAACCTGTAAGTCAGACATTGCAAAGAATTCTGAAGACCACAAAGTTTGTAAGGTATCTTGAAATGAGCTTACACCTTTCCTTCCCCGACTCCTCCTCTATCCAATGGATCAGCAAGTTCTTTTGATTCAACTTTCAAAATTGGATTAATCTTCTCTCCATACACTGTCCCAGGCTGAGCAGAAATGACTTATGGGTCCCACTACTGCTTTCCAATTGGCTTCACCCCCAGTGGCTCCCTCCCATTAACCTCACCTCCAAACCCATTTCCTACACAGCTTCTAGAGTGATTAAACAAAACAAAACAAAACAAAAAGTGACCAAAAGTGTAATCTAGATTATGTGGCTTCCCTTCTGAAAATCTACTCCCAGTTTCTCCTTTGCTTAGACAATTCAACCCACACTCTACCTGCTTACAAAGAACTATATGTTTTACTCTGCCTCTTCACCAACCTCATCTGCCACTTTTTGACTTTCCCACTATGCTTCAAGGCCCTCTGCTTGGAAAAAACTTTTCCCCCTGAATTTTGCATTGTTGCTTATTTTTCATTTTCAGACCTGTGAATTTTTACTGCCTACTCAGAGAGGCGTTCCCAGACCTTCCATACTAAAGTGACTACTCAATCATCCTATTTAAAATGGTAAATCTCTATATAACTATGATCACTTTGATACACAACTTATTTGTTTATTGTTCATCCCCCACCCATTTAAAATGGAAGTATGTAAATTCATTGAGGAAAGTTTGACCTATGATGTCAAAAAACCAAGCTCTGCATACTAAATAAACAAAGCAGAAAGATGGGTTCATTACAAGGTTTTCTACCTGTAAGCAGGGTAATGCAAGGCTATCAGAGTAATGAGTTCTGGAGTTGCTCACAGATTAAAAGATTTTTATGTATTAAGTAAATTATTTGGCTTTTAAAGCTGATTGGTTGCCTGGGGGTCTTTCTTATTTGGATGAGTGTAGCTGAATTAGGAAAACAAGGAAGTCCAGAGCAGATGTGAATGTCTGTGTCTGTTTGGTGTTTGGGGACTGGCTGCTGTCCTCCACCGCTTTCCGAGAAGAGCTGTAATTTCCAGGAAGGCTAGGTTAAGTTCCGTTTTTGCTCCCATCTCCACTTTTTTATTGACACAAGTGACTCAATTTTAGTTTGGTTCTATACTGTTTACCACTGTATTTTCAGCTGGTGGAGCACTTAATGAACTCATTGCCTTTCATTCCCTAGTTTAAATTAAGTGAGTAACTGTCATAACAGAAGGTCTAATTATCTAAAGCAAGTGCTTCACAAGATGTGTTTATAAAATATATCTGGTTATTTTATTTGAAAAATACTTTGGATTAAAAAAATGGTGTGAAAAATGTTCCCTCTGCTTGATATTTAAACATATTATTAAAGTTTTTCTTTTCAAGCATGCTAGCAGTCTTTTTTTTTAATTGCCTAGATAAATTGTAATCTAGAAAAAGAACTTTGATTGGGTATTCCAATCTAGAATCCTTGGAATGAAACTTTTAAAAACTCATTTAGCAGACAATGTTTGCTTGTGACACTGGGCAAGCTCTATGATGCAGGAGGATGCCAGGTAGAATCTGGTGGCGGTGACCTTTGAGTTTAGTCTTTTTTCTATGAGGAGAGTGAGACTATGAGTAGGTGAAAGGAAGAGAAACTGGAAGAGAAACTAGGTGTAAATTCAGATCATGTTTTGGAAAAAGAATATACCAGGAAGTGTAGGCAGGAGCAACATTATCAAAGGCCATAAAGTTGGAAAGCTTGAATCTTATTTCACATGGGAAGCTGGCATAGATTTTTAAACTGAGTTGTGATGTTCTCAATTGTTATTGTTGTTGTAATAGGTGAGATTGTGATTAATTGGGCAACACTAGCTATGTAAGTAGACCAAAATAAACCTTACATACTTAAGAAAAATCAAATATGTTCCAGGTACTCGTAGGTGATTATGAACTGTTGGGAACCGCCCTGGCTGGTTTGAGAAGCTGTAATCCCCTGTGGCTAAGGCTGAGTAAAGGACCTCCAAGGTCCTTTATAGGAGTAAAGTGGGACCACCTCTGCCGCCTTTCGCTTCACCCTGCTTGGCCCCAGGCGGATGACTGGTTAGTCACTGATGGGTAAGAATCTTCAAAAGAGGGACAACCTAAGACAGGCACAGTCACAAAGAGGCTCTCAGGGAAGGACTTGGGGGACTATAGAAAAAGGGGGTGATGGACCCTTGCTCCTTGGCTTTGACATAGCCTGAGTCTTTATTCTGTCTGCAAGAAGTCTCCTAATCTCTTGGCTGCCTTACTTCCCCTGCCTGAATTAAGCCTGATACAATGCTGGAGGTGGGTGCAGCCCTGTGCTGGAAAGGGCGAGTTTCCTAGGGTGATCAGGCCTAAGAAAAAAATGCATAAAATCCTGTGAAACCTACTTTGCTAAAACCCTAAATTTGAAAGATAAGGGTCCAAGCAGGAAGTGAGTTTTTTCCCCAAAGTTTTATGACCCTTAACTATTTGTCCCTGACTTAGAATGAGCCCTCATAGTTCTTTGAATGTTATCTATTGTTTAATCATTTCTGCCTAACAATGATTTATTATGTATACACCCTGTATTCCTGTGCAAATTGAACCCAATAAAAGCTTGTCAAGGCAAGGGTTGAGGTGCTCTCTTCTTGAGAGGGTGGCCCAGGAGCTCAGAGGCTTTTTCTCCTCTTGAGAGAGAAGCCGCACTGACCCTTTTCCTCCACAGGAGTCAGTAGTACATGTGAATTTGTCTTGTCTCATCCATAATGCTGCAGACCCCAGGAGCTGGGATCCGTGCCAATGAACAAGAGTTTCTAGTAGATCTTAGAATTATACATTAGATATTTTAAAAGATTTATTTCTCAGCAATTATTTTATAGTGCACCAATTGCGAGCCAGGCATTTGGGGTGGGGGGATCTTCAAGCTACTTTTAGTATGTCAAAAGACCTAACGGTGATTAAAATTTCATATTTCTGTGTTAGGAACCGCTCTAGCAGGCAGAGGGCTACACCCACTCCCTGTCATAGATTCAGGCTTAAGTGGATTAGAGCCAGGAAGCACTTCTCTCAGAGCTTCTCCCAGATGGAAAGGGGACTCGGGATATGTCAAAATAGCCAGGTGGGTGAGGGTCTTTTGCCCTCACTTTGCTGCAGCCCCCCAAGTCCTTCCCTGAGGGCCTCCCAAGTGATTGTATCTGGTTTAGGTTGCCTCCCCTCTGAGGAGTCTTACCCGTCATTGACTAACTGACCAAGCATTGGGGGCCAGAGATGGATGAAGCAGAAGCATCACTCCTGCCAGGGAGATAAGCTTTGTTTCCTCAGTGGCTCACAGTCTAGAGGTCGCTCACTCAGCCTTAGCCACAGGGGGCTGTTACAACTCCTAAAACCAGACAGAGCGGTTCCCAACATTTCTGTCTTTTGGGTTGAAATTTATAGGAATTCATTATGGGAACACTGATAATCTCAGGCTGATCAGAAACTCTGATGGGATGGTATAGGTACCTGCTTTTCTAAAAGAGAAAATGAACTGAAATTTAATGTAGTTTGCTGGGTAAAAATAGAATGTGGAAAAGCCTATAAAGGCATGGGGAATATTCACGAGAGAAAAGCAATACAATTCAGATCCCACCTCTACACAAGTCTCTTTTACAAAGAAGCCAAATCTGCTTCTCCTCCCTTATTTTCCAGCTCGGAGATTGATAGCCCTGCCACCTTTTGTTCAGCTACAAACCCCAGAAGCCTGGGCATCATTTTCAGTTCCTGCCCTGTTTTATTTCTCCTATGTAAATACTGACCCACTTCTGAAACTTTTCCAGAATTTTACCCTCTTTGTTATTCATGCTGTGGTGGCCTTACTTGATGTTATGGGAAACACTGTTCCTTCACTACATTATAACTTCTTCCTTTGCTTTGCAGAGTAGGTACAATTAACAAACTGACTGTTGAGCAAACTGAGGTCTACATGACCCTGTCCAAAAAGATAAATTATGTATAATACAATAAGAAAATATGTCATATTTGTCAAATTCCTGTGAGGTGTCCTGCATCCAGGAGTTATGCTTACTTAGGTACTTAGTTTCTATTAGACAAGAGGAAGGAGTGTGTTCTTCAGCGTCCTGAATGAGCTGGAAAGTTGTGACTGGTTGTCATAATTGTATCTGTGTCAAGTGATGTGAGCGGGTATGTTGGGAGGTCACCACAGGCTGCCCATTTCTGTCCCAGAAGTTAATGTGGTCAGATCACTCCTCTTCTGGGCAGTTGCGCCTGGTGGTATTCATGCAGATGCACGTAATAACCCAAGCTCAGCATTGTCTTGGATAGTCATGGGGTTCAGAACATGCTACCCCAAATACAGCACCTTGGCATATTGAATATTTTAAGCTGAAGGAGTCTGAGAAAATAGCAGACACAGGAAGATCACTTTGATGTCCTCCTGACCCTTCTTCCCTGAGCAGGTCGCAAAACCCTCATGTTATGGAACATGATCTGGAAAGGAGCATCCTTATTTTTAAAGACAATGGGACAGGGAGAGAATCCAAAAGAACAGATTTTGCTAATTTTCTCCCAGGTTACTCCACTTACCCCGTGCTTTTTGACCTGTCATATTTCTCCACAACTCTCCACTCTTCATCGACCTGGCTTAAAAACTAGTCTGGCTTAATCCTTTCTTTCAGTCTTAATTTCCTAGAAGACTTCTGTGTCACATAAAATTTACATTAAATGGAATTTGTATGCTTTTCTCACGTTAACCTGTCTTGGTCAGTTGAATTTTCAGACCCATCCAGGTGTTACCTGACAGGAGACCTGGCCCTGATCGGGTCTCCCTCTGGTCAGCCAGGAGTGTGGGGGTTCTTGACTTCGTGCAAGAAAGACTTCTCAACACAAGTCCAGGTGACTATGAGGGTACATTCATTAAAGTTGGGAACAGCGAAACAAGGAAGGAAGGGTTTAACATAGAAGAAGCAACGGGAGAGTCGAGGCTGGGCTGCTTTATTTAGTGCACTGGGAGGTCAGAGAAAAGGATGCCTTAGAGACAGGTTCAGGAGGGTTAGGGTGGGATGAGCTTCTGTTGCTCACTGGTTGCAAGTCTTGCGGGGTCCCGTAGAGTTTAGGAGATACACTTGTGTGGCAAGAAGAAGGGGAAAGGAATGGTGCAGGCATGTTCCCCAGAGGAAGAGCGTGTGCTGGGTCCTTGTCTTGAGGATTTTATCTCTCTCTTGCAGGCAGAGATCTTAGGGGAGGGTTGCAGGAGAATATCAGTTTCTCAGGGGCATTCTTTCAGGGTCATGATCTTCACTGATTGGTCACACCAGGGCAGAGGCTCATTAGTCAAGGCAGCTGGTCCTGGCGTGACCCACCTGGTTTTGCTGCTTTTCTGGGCCTGGAGCTGAAATACAACTGAGGTTATCTCTAGGGAAGGCATCTTCTGTATCTGGTTGTAAATCACTGGGTCAGTTTGTTCAGCTGTCTGTCTCAGTTTCTCCATGCCACTTGTCCTGTTACTAGCCTGGCTCACAGGGATCACAGGAGGATCCAGGGCAACTTTTTCCTCCCCTACAATAGGTAATAAAATTAAAGCTTTTTTTAAAAAAACCTTTCAGCTTATTCTATGTCCTGAAACTAATATCTGCAAGTAGAAAATTCAAGTTAAAACCAAGCCTAGGGAGATAGCTGTAGTCGATTACCCAGACAGCCATTTTTTCTTTTCTTTTAATATTTGACACACAGTAAAAAAAATTGTTTATTTGGAAGTCAAATTTAACTGGGAATTCTGTATTTTATTTGGCAATTCTAACATCAATATATTTGACAGTCATATTTTTCAGTAACATATCCTTATATAAACATATTCATATTAGTAAAAAAATATTTTTTTGTAAAGCACTTGTGAGCATTAAATGAACTCCCTTCTGTGTGGTTTCAAGCTACCAGGGCCCAGGTCCACCTCCAACACTCTTTAATCTTCTCAGCTCTTCTGCTGGAAACGTGGCCTTCACTACGACAGGCTGCTTTGGGAGCGTTCCCTTCCCCAGATCTTTGTAGTAGCCGATCGCACCGCATCAGTGATGGGAGCGGCGCCGCTCTTGTTTTTGGCAGCGTTTCCCCGTGTCTGCTCACTGACAGAGGCCCACGTTTATCCAGGTTGACAGTAGGGCAGAAGCTCTGGCTCCTCTGTAAGTGGTCATGCCTCACACCCACTTTCCCAAAGTGACCTGGGTGATATTTGCCGACGTCGATCCCATGATGACACAAGCCACCAGCGTTACCTTGGCCTCCCAGGTGCTTCCTGTGCTCGCCCATGCAGCCGTGGCCTTGGCTCACAGGGCCCCGAAATTTCCTGATCTTCCTCAGTCTGGATGGCGTGTTGGTGGCTGAGATGCAAAAGCAAAAAAAATAATTTTTACAGTGATAATTTTTCTCTGTCAGGTATTAGTTTTATAGGTAATTAATTGCACCCACCAATACAAAACTCATCATTTTGAATAATTCACAATAACAAACCATACCAGAAGTATCAGGTTATTATTATTTTTTAAGAGAAGTAAGCCTTTATTTTCTTGTTTCACAAATAAAAGTCTGAGCTGGTTGCTTTTTGGTGCTGAGTCAAAGAGACCAAATCCCGTATCCTCATATGACTCCTCCAACTCTTCCTTTGCTTCAACCTTGGTGGCGGCAGCAGGAGCAGCAGTGGTGGCAGTGGCCACAGGGGCGGCAGCTACAGAAGCAGATGGATCAGGCAAGAAGGCCTTGACCTTCTCAGCAAGTGGAAAGGTGCAATCAGTCTCCATAGACAAAGCCAGAACCCACTTGTACCCATTGATGATAGAATGGGGTACTGACGTAACAACAGTTGGGTAACCAATCTGCAGACA
>PVKM010024927.1:0-20215 GCA_004027735.1 Carollia perspicillata
TAGAAGGGACCTTCGACTTTATTGGGTGTTTCAAGTGTGGTCCAGTTACCTGATTTCTAATTTCTCTATTCAGATTTCCACTTCCCCTTAGCCCAGGGTGAGGAATGAGTCCAGCCTAGCCAATAGAGAAATAATGCTCTTTTCACTAGTTTTATTACCTCTATCTGCAGTATTTCTTCCTGATCTGGAAAGCAGCCTGAAAGGGTTTCCATGCTGAGGGAGGGACCAGAAGGAGACTCGGACAAACAACGCCAACCATTGTTTCCTCAGCCCGATTTGGCTCCCCTCAGTCTGCTCTGCTAAGACACTGAACCCATTGAGTAAAGCCACTGACATTTTGCTAGGATGGGCAAGTCCCTCTAGATAAGGGAACAACGCGGGGTGGTGGGTGAACAAGGACAGACAGCACTGCACATTCATTCCTCAGATGCTTCTGCTCTCCACTCCGTTCTGAACTCACTACATTTCAAACAGAAAAGTGGCTGGAGGAGGTGCTTAAGTGTCTTATATCCTCCTTCAAGGAATTCAAACTTTCACATGTGGTCATCAGATATAACTCACATTAACAAAATTTGAATATACATTGAGTACTTGCTGTGTGTCAGCCACTGAGCTCGGGAGGGACAGATGATACAAATATGAGCTACGATTCTTACCTTCAAGAAATTCCCAGTCTAGACCGGAGAGCAGAGGAACCCATGAAAGCAGCCAAAAATAAATAGATGCAAATATGACCATAATAGAAATAACTACAGTCAGTTATGTGTCAACACTTGTTTTCAAAAACACAGATTTTTTCCAAGGATTGTTATATTAGGGAACAATTTGAGCATACCTTGAATTTTGTATCTGATTATGTATGATTTCAACTGTAAGAAATGTTAGGTGAATGCAGAGGATTGTACTGAAACGAACTGAGCAGAGAGAGAATATCCAAACACACACACACACACACACACACACACACACACAGATGCATCCACTCCCTCGGCTCACTTCCATTGGGTTCTGGGCCTCATGCACCCTGCTCTGGTGTTACAACTCTCCTGCATAGCTCCCATAACCCTCCTTCCCAACTTCACCAGAACTCATAAGCTGAGCCCTTCTGATGCCCACTGTGAGCAAATTGCGGATCTTTTTTAAGGTCAAGTGCCTTATTTATTGCAGTATTTATGATGTTTAAACCACTTTATGTGTGTAAAGTGGAGCTACTGTTTTCATTTGGTTTCTGTCTTTTTTATGTTCGTGTGTCACTTAAGAATGTTTTTGCCTGTTGAGTCCTTAACTCCATTTTTTCCCAGAAGTCTTATTTTCATTGCTTGATTTTGCACAGCACAATGATTTTTAGGAGCGCAAACATGGTATTACTGCAGAATGTACAACAAGCCCTCAAGTGCATAAAGCAAGGAGCACCTGCCCTGGAGGAGGAGAGAAGATGTCCAGGAATGGCCTCCCCAGAGAGGAACGCGGAGAATCACAGTGTTGTGGGAGAGTATGACTATCCTTTTTTCCCTTCTAGTTTTTTAATTCAGGCCTCATTATAAAATCAACAACAAACAAATAAGACTTAAAATGGCTAATAAAAATGCAATTAACACAACAAGTCAAAATACATGAAAAATAACTTCAAAGTGTTAGGTAGAAAGAAAATAAAAAGAGGCAAATAAGGTAAAACCTGGAGTTAGGTAAGCTTACAAAAGGCATGCCTTAAGTTCCGTACAAAAATCTGCTAGAGACAAACCACAGACTTGCCGCTAAGCTTCCTAGCTATCAATGTCTGGCTGCCTACTGGTCTGATTTGATCCAGAGAGAATTTTACAAAATCTAATCTGAACCATACAGTATGGTAGTTACTAGCCACATGCAACTATGACATTTGAAATACAGGTATTTGGAAGTGCGATGCACTCAGTACAAAATACGTTCAAAGACACACAAAAGTAACGTAAAAATCTCACTAGTAATTTATAATGATTACATGTGAAAATGATAATGTTTTGTGAGTGATTAAACATTACTAACATTTATTTTACTCATTTCTTTTTGTTTTTTTTCACCATGGTGCAATTACATATGTGCCTCATATCTACGGCTCTCATTATATTTCTTTTGACATCCCTGATCTAGGGGAATGTATAGGCTATACATGATTGTATAGCATCGTCTATAATTTCTGGAAAATGGTAAGCTCAAACGGTGCTTCTTGACAAATGTCTGCAATGAGAACCTCTATGTGCTTGGTGAGGAAAATAGCCAGTTGTTTTAGCAATCAGCTAAAATGAGAGTAGCATTAATGTGCTCTTGGGAAAAGCAAGAAGCCTGCTTAGTTCATGAACCAAATAAAAGGCTACACTGCCTTGCTGGGAGTCAGATCCAGGAAAGAACAAGGATTCATCTGGAAGAGATGAAGAGTAGGGTTTGAATCTATGTGTGTATGTGCATGTTCATGTGTGTGTCCTTCTATGTAGCCCCATGCTGTATGTGTATGTGCATCCATGTGTGTTCTTATATATGCAGCCGTCTGTGAATATATATGCCCATGTGTATTGTGTGTCTGTGTGCCTTTCTGGTGTGCCCATATGCGTACATGTTTCTGTGTTGTGGATCCATATGTGTGCCTCTGTGCACATTTGAGTGCAAGGCTGCTTCTATATGTTTATGGCCTCTTGTATGTGTGCCCACATGTCTTATGTTTTTTGATGTATATATATATGCCCTTATGTATATGAATGTGCGCACAGTGTGTGTGTTTGTGTGGGGTATGTTCCCATGTGCTTGCATGTATGTGCCTTTGTACATGTGTGTATATATTACTTGTACATGATGTAAGTAAGGAAATTGGCTGGGAGGGAAAAGTAAGTGTGGAAAAATATACTCAGAACCTAGCCCAGAGGGTAAAAAATTTTATGCATCAGGTTTGGAACTCATCCTATAGATATTGACAGGTTTCAAACCAGAAAATGCTATGCATAGATTTGCATTTTTTGACAGATCATATTAGGTGCAGTGATACACAACCAGGCAGGAACAGTTCTATTGAGAAAAGGAATATCTATACATTTTTATAACTTGTTAACAATTAGAAAGCATCATATTTAAAGCTAACATTCTTATATACTCTATAGAATGCACATTCTTTTGTTTTAGGTATCTAAAAACCTGACATGAAAACTGGAACTATCTCTTGGCATGTCAGTCCCAGAGGAGGGTGGTTTAATATGTCAAGTACTTAATAATTAGGTTTAGGTAGCATCATTTTATCTCTTCCCTATATGCAAAGGTATCTCATAAGTTCTTTTGTGTCATCTTGTGAGAACTTTAGAGTTCTTCCTCTTGGACTGAGAAGTAAACGAAACTCTCATGTGGTTATGAGCCTTGTCCTCAGTTTGCTGGAGAGCAGAGGTTGTGACCCAGAAATCTACTTGCTTCTCTGCCCTAAACACAAGCACAGACTTGAGGGCTGACTGTTTTCAGAAGATGGGAGGGATTTGCTGCCTCCACTTCACTGCCTGTCACTTTACCTCTGACCCATTCCCTTCTTAATCTCCTTAATTTGGTCCATTTACACAAACACAGAGAGGTGATGTCACCATGAGTGTAGTTAGAGTATGTGCGCCTTTTAGGAAGGTTAACATCAAAGGACATACTCTTCCCCTCCACAGTCTTGAAGGGTGACTAATTTTAACTGCTCAGGCTCTCCCATATTAACAGGTTCTGCTACATCAGTGGGAGGAAAAAAATGAAGACACAAGCTAAGTAAATGTTCAGGAATTCTGATCAATCCTCTACCTGTCATGTCTTCACCTGGCTCTACTTTGGAATGTTCCACAGGGTTTACAGAATATGAGTGCCAAAAAGTTCCAGTCTTCAGAAACTTAGGCTTAAGTGAAGTCATGTAAGTGTTAACCATGCTACTGGACATTTTTTTTGAGTTCTGGACACTTTCGTTCTACTATTTCTTTTTTAAATATTAACCTCTAATTCACATTCCATAAAATTAACTGTTAAGATGAAAATAATCAATATGAACCATTTGTCAAAAGCATACAGAATACTGAGCGCAGTCCAGGAGACGGAGCCCTGGACTAAGGAATCTGGGTGGTGTGGCTCCAGGGACACTGGACCTCACGACAGGCACATGCACGCACACAAGGCAAAACAGAGGGGTGCCACACTGGGCGAGCCCCCGGGCAGCTCAGGGATGCCCCAAGTTTAACATTTCTGCAGCGGAAAGTAAACGGTGGAAATGGTGAGTGAGAGAAGACAACGGGGGCTGTCGAGGGTTTTACGTGACTTGGTGAATTTCATTTCAGTTGTGTGGGCCTTAGTGCAGCAGCTGTGAGTAGCAGAGCGCCATTGGGGGTGAAGCAGGAGGCTGTGAAGATATTCCTGACAAAGGGCAGTCACCGTGAAGAAGAGAAAAGAAAAAGGTAGTGCTGAGGTAAGACTTTTTAAGCAACTGGATGTGGGAAAGAAAACAAAAAGAGAGGATGGTTGACTCAGTTTCCTAGCTTACACAACTGGGTAGGTGGTAGGGGTACCCGGAATAGAGAATACAGAGCATAGGACCACAGTCCACAGGGTGGGGAAGAGTTCAACTATAAATATTTTTATTTGCAGTAGTTTGGAACCCCTGCTGAAGCTATGTCCAGCAAGCAGTTGAAAGTATGGTTGTGAAACTTGAGACACAGGTCTGAACCACATGTACAGACTGATGAGTGAGTCAGCAAGACACTGAAATGGAAGGAACTGTGAATGTGGCTGAGATTAAGCAGGGGAGAGTATCAATTAAGAGTCATGGCTGAGACTTAGCCCAAGGCTGGGGATCTCAAAGTTTCAGGCACTAGTGGAAAAAAAGAGTCTACAGACGAGGCAAAACAAAACAAAACAAAACAAAACAAAACAAAACAAAAAGGAAGAACAAATGGAGAAGAACCAGTGTCATGGAAGCCAATGGGGTAGAAGAACCACAGTGGACTTGGGGAAGCCCTTGAAGTCAATGCTTCTGAGCTGAGTACTGAGTTCCAGGGAAGAATTATCCTGGACAAAAAAGAGGGAGAAGGGCATATCTGAAAGGGAGGCTGGCACTGTGAGATATGAGCACCCTGTGGATTCTCACTACACATCTGCAGATTTCTCCTTTTAGAGCATCAGTGCATAACACGATGCTTTGTGCTGAACAAGGGCTGAAATGTAAGTTAATCAACATGAAGTGACTTCCATAAATAAAACAAACTAAGTGACCAAACTTAGTGCTATTCAACCGAAAACCATAATAATCATTGTCAATGTTTATGCTCAATTTTCCATAAGGTTTTTTTTCACATATGTCATCTCATTTAAACCTCATGGCATGTTTATGTTAATAGATAGCATTATCATCCTTGCTTAGATGTGAAGAACTTGAGGTTGATGACTTACCTAAGGCCATGTTGGTAGCACATGGCTGATGAGGGATTTGAACTTCAGTCTTCTGAATTCTTTCACAGCTGCATCACACTGAGCCCATTTTCTTTCTTCTTTGAAAAAAAAAATTATTGATTGATTTTTAGAGAGAGAGAGAGAAACATCAATTTATCCCACTTATCTATGCATTTATTTGTTGCTTCTTATATGTGCCCTGACCGGATATCAAACTTGCAATCTTGGTGTATTGAGATGATGCTCTAGGCAGCTGAGGTACCTGCCCAAGGCTTGAGCCCATCTTCTGTAGTGAGTTTTTTGTATCTGGCACAGCAGACAAGAGAAACCTAGAGGCTTACAATAAGCAGGTCTCAGGCAGGCTTTACCCCAGGGTTTGTGGCTGGTGTGATGTAGCTAATAGGACAACACTGACTGGCAGCTACAGAAAATGGGAACTTCCACTGAAATGCCTTGCAGCTGCTTCCCTCTGCAAAGTGTTGCTGCTTCCATAGTTGTCTGTCAGCCAATTATACTCCCCTTCGCCCTCACTAACAGAGCCTCAGTTTTGTTTGTAATGGTGTGTGTTCAGCACCAAAACTCACCTCCCCAGTTTTCCCAGGTCCAGAGAGAAACCTGGCTAACAGTGCTCTGCGCTGTTTGCTCTTTGCCCTTCCTTCTTGGAAGATAAACACAATGGCTAGACATGCAGCCATTATTTTCAGAACAGAGGGATAGAAGCCATAGGCTAAGGTCGGTGAAAAAGGAAAACAGAAGGACACTGGCCTCTGATGACACATTGGGGCTATCCCATCAACCGTGAATCGCCCACTGACACACTTCTCGTTAAGTGTGAAAATCGAAGTCCTTACTTATTGAAGACCCAGTCTTGCAGCTGTTCTGTTGATTGTTGAATGTGATCCCAGACACACAAACAGCATCTATGCCAGTGTTTCACAGTCTCACTGCCCTTTCGGTGTCTGGCTCTCTATCTCACAGTCTAGAAGTACAGAGAAAGGAAGAGTCACTTCTTCACTAAGGGGAATGTCCAGGTACCCTGTGTTTAGGAAAGAGTTGTACTTCTTTTGATACAAACTAGCAATAAGCAAAATGGTAAATCTAACAGAAATAACTTACTACTACAGAATGGTAATGAAGAGCTTGGGATTTTGAAGTTATACAGATCACGGCATGCATTTCAACGCTGTTATTCACTAACTGTTTCACCCTGGACAAGTTGCTCGACTTGTGAGCCCTGATTCACTTATCTGCAAACTGATAATTATACTAATTTTATAGCATTGTTATAGGTATTTGGAAAAATGTGGAGGGCCTTCCACAGTGTTTGGCATGATCAACACAGCCTCCACGAATGCTAGATATGAATATTAAGGGAGATTATCCATGCTACTTTCCACATAAGCCACTTTGTATAAAATATGTCCTCCCCCCCCCTTATGGAGACCCCCTAAGGGGGATGGAAATGTGGTGTGATGAGCTATTCTCAATCCCTCCTCAGTCTCCTTGAGACCTATGGAAAAGGACAGACACAAAGAAACTGTCAAAAGGTAAAATCTGAGACATGAATTGAAAAAAGTTCAAGCCACTGGCTTCCTCAGCAACTATTGGAATGGGGTCTAATGGAAGTGGGAGTGATTTTGAGAAACTAGGACACCTTCAGGTTAAAAGTACAGCCACTGTCGGATGATGTGCCTGGAGTCTAGGACAGAGCCAGACAGCTCCTGTACTCAGCACAAGAAAAGCAAATCCAGTGGAGGCCAGAGAGCCGGGACCTGGGGCACCTCCCACTCCCTCACTTCCTGTTGGCTCCCAAGAAAGCGAGAATCAACATCTCTCTTGCAAGATGCCAAGTTATTGTACGGTACCTTTGGAACTATCTTGTGCAACATGAGGATAAAAAAGATAATGATCCTTATTTATAAATCTAAGTGTACTGTTCTCCAATCCAGGATTCTTGACCCTTTTGAAGTCTCAAACCTCTCTGAGCAGCAGATGAAAGTTACACATTCTTTATATAAAAATGAGTGTATATGCCCACTAAATTCTGCTTATAATTTTAGAGTCTTCAGAGGTCCCCCTGAAGCCTAGCTATATGCCTGCAGTGGGTTCACAGACGCAGGTAAATAATTCCAAATCTAAGCATTTTTCTTCTTTCTGTATATCAACTGTCACCCATCAGAGCCCAGCATTTCTCATTTCATGTTGAATGGGTTTGCAGTGTAAGATAACAGGGAACTGCCCTTCCATTGCCTTCTGTGGAGGCCTGGCTTCTGGACATTAGAGCTGTGGAGAAACAAAACTTGCTTTAGGTTTGTTTTTCAAGGGTGGGAGTTGTTTTCATTTTGTTTGTTTATTTGGTTGGTTTTCTTATTTGGATTTTTTCCCCTGATTTGCATTTGTTGGCATTAGGCTCTCTGGCAGTCCAAGGTAGACATGTAAGGGCTTTGTTTCCTTATGGTAGTCACAGACCAGTCTGAGGTTTATAGTTGAGCCACTTTTTCCTATAGGAAAAGGGTGACCTGACCACTGTCTCTTGCCCTTGGCTCATGTCAGGATGGCCCATGTCGCCTCAGCAAAATGGGATACTTCTCATTCGTTGTCGCTTCTCATACTGTGTCTTGTTGCTGAAGGTAATCTGAAGACCAAATTCATATACTTAAAGGCAAAGGTAAAAAAATAAGGGATAGTGAAGAACTCCAAACTTTTATGTTCCAGAATGCAGTGTTTAGACAATCAAATA
The DNA here is from genome assembly GCA_004027735.1 of Carollia perspicillata. Classification (NCBI taxonomy): domain Eukaryota; kingdom Metazoa; phylum Chordata; class Mammalia; order Chiroptera; family Phyllostomidae; genus Carollia; species Carollia perspicillata. The sequence continues at coordinate 8,162 of PVKM010024927.1, forward strand.
GCTAAAATGTTAGTCCCTGATAAAACTGATTATTAATTATTGATTACTGCACACCAGGTACCTTCCTAAGCCATTAAAATGAATTATTTCATTTAATTTTCACAAAAACCCTATCCATAGGTATTATTATTATCTACATGTTACAGCTAAGAAAACTGAATGAGTTACAGAAATTATAGGAAGAAAGAAGAAAGAAAGAAAGAAAGAAAGAAAGAAAGAAAGAAAGAAAGAAAGAAGAAAAAAAATAGGACTGACTACTTCCCTTACATTAAAACATTCAGGCCTCACAATAAGAAGGACTGTGAGGAAACAAAGCTTCCTAGATAGACTGTTATAGATAAAATATTTGGGAGTTTGTAATTCAGTCCCCAAAACGTAGTAGGTCTTTAGCCCTATTTTGAGTGACAAACCTATGGGTCACGTAATTCCTCCAGTAGGCCTGGAACTCAGGTGGCACCTTTCCTTTATTCCACTCAGACTCTCTTATGCAACTGGCTTTCCTACAATATGAATAAATCACTGGCTTCGGCATTATTCAGTATGATGAATATAAAATAGGGAAAAGTCAAAAGATTATGCTGCCTGTAATTATGTCATATTGCCCCTCAAAAAATAACTTCAATTTTATTGTTGCATCTTCTTTTCTTCTTGCTTCTCTATTTTTGTTTACTTGAACTCTTGGGTCAGTGTTTCCCAAATTATCAGATCGATTGCACGTAAGTGGAAAACACAGTCAAGACGTGAAGTGCATCTTTGGTTCCATAGGTTACAACGTCCCTCATAGTCCCCACATCTTTATTTTCTCCACTATAAACACCTGCCCTCAGGACTGCATCAAAGAGAACTTCTTTACACCTTAGTGGGGATTTTGAAGCACAGCTACCTCTTTTGGGGGCATTCGTGTTTCAACTTTACCTCTTATAATGGCATGAAATGGGTAACTTCCTGTGAAAGGTATCTGAGATATTAACTCTCCTTATTTTGGGGGTCCCATTCTCCGAAATGAGAATGCAGGCATCCAACTGCTCTCGTTTCAGCTGAGAACTTCCTGAGTGGAGTCTTCACAGAGAGTGAAAATGTGATTTTCGCCCTCCTCCCGGAAACACTGAATCCTTTTAGGGCACGCTGAAATTTTCTGCCTGGAAGAAGCGGTAAAATGGATTCGCTCACCAACGGTTACGCTTGAGCAGAAAGTCTGGAAGTGACAGGTACTTCTAACAACTATTTGGAAATTGTGTCTGCCTGGATTTATTTTCATTTATCAAATATTATTTTGCTACCGAACTTAAGGAGGTGTAACTAATGTCTCCAATTGCACTTCCCCACTCCCTGGCCTCGTGCCCGCCAGCCCCGTGGGAGAAAGGCGTCAAGTGACATTGGCAAGACTGCTCTTTAACAGCCTACATTATTTTATTAAGGAAAATTTGTATTGCCCTTTTTTTCCTCTCAAAGGTGCCAAATGGGCAGATTTGGATTTTTCTTGGCCGAGGGGATGAAAGACCAGGGAAGTGGCTTTGCTTCCCCTCTGGCGCTTCCACTGCAAGTTCAGGAGACGCCTGCAGAATCTAATCACTTCGAGCAGCTAAAATTTCAGGTTTGAATTTCATCTCAGAAACGCACAAAGCCTGGGAGTCGGTGACAGTATCAGAGTGGGGGTTGTGGTCGGTTACCTGTTACTCTGTTGTGACTCACAGCTGGCCCAGGTGTGTTCCCCCCAGGTAAGGCGGGAGGCCTGCCGAATGCCGCATCTCTTTGTTGCCTGCTATCTTGTTAGTTAAGCTGTCAAGAAAGTTGCCAGAGAGGAGAGTGGGGGTGGAGGGACACACAGAGTTTAATCCAATTAAAACTTCACTGGCTTGTCCACATTCTTGGTATCCTGGCTCAAACTCGGAAGGATCTTTGAAGCCCAGGGTTGGTGAGGGGGGTTACAAAATGAATCTTAACTGCCTGTGTGGCAACAAGGCATCATGTAACCCATCAGGCAACAGAGAGAGGATCTGTGGTATGGGAGATAGAAAGAGCTAACTTTTAACTGTGTTTTTTCAATGGCATTTAACCCAGTGCTGTTTTTGGTGTAAAAAGACTCACTGAGCTTGGCACGCAAGGAAGTTCTGCGTCCTTCTACCTAAGAGAAGTTGCTTTTTTTTTTCCCCCTGCAGATGTTTTGACCTGACTTCTAAGAAGGGATTTAGTGATCCCAGGAAGATCTTTCCTTTGAGGGCAAGAGGAAACAATGACTGCAGCACTCGATGCCGTGGAATTAAAACTAACAAATGTGCTCAGATTTAAATCGACACCATCGCATTTTGACACAGATGGTACATTTTAGTGCTAAACCTGTTTTCCTTTGCTCGCAATGGGAAACATGCCGTACAAACTCCCTTGACAGAATGGATTCTGAATGAAATCTGAACTTGAAACAAACTTATGCATGAGGCAACCGCAGAGCCTCGCACATGTCTTCTGCAAGGGCTGCTCGGGGTGAGCAAGAGCAGGGCTCTCTCCTCTTCTGGGCTGCGTGACGGAAGGTGGAGGGCCGAGGACTGTGGAGTAGGTGCAGGTGAAGGAAACAGAAGGGAAGGCCTACTTGGATGAAAGCAGCTGACTCGGAGAGTCGAAGGCTGCATGTCCATCTCAGCTTTACCGAGAGGACGCTCCTGCCCAGAAATCCCGATGCTTCGGGAAATAACACTGTACATTCCTTCTAAGGCAATTTTGTAACTTGGGAAGATGTCCAAGACATATTGTTAAGTGAAAAGAGGAAATGGATTATATGCTTGTGTGAATTAAAAATTACACACACACGGAGTGTATGTACTTGCATTTGTCTGATACACACAACACTACAATGGTCCCTTCTTACCTGTGGTTTCTGCTTTCTGTGTTTCAGTTTCCTGGGGTCAACCATGGTCCAAAATGTTACATGGAAAATTCCAGCAATAAACCATTCATGTCTTATTTATTTTTTTAAAGATTTTATTTATTTATTTTTAGAGAGAGGGAGAGGCAAAAAGAGAGAGAGAGAAGCATCAATGTGCGCTTGCCTCTCACGTGGTGTCCACTGGGGACCTGGCCCGCAACCCAGGCATGTGCCCTGACTGGGAATCGAACTGGTGATCCTTGGGTTCACAGCCCCCACTCAATCCACTGAGCTACACCAGCCAGGGCACCATTCATGTTTTAAACAGCATGCCATTCTGAGTAGTGTGATGAAATCTCAGGCTCTCCTGCTCTGCCCAGTGTAGCCACACCATGCATGTCCCTACCCATCAGTCACATGGTAACCCTCTAGGTGATCAGAGATAGAGAGACCACATTCACCTACCTTCGAATACAATTGATTGTTATAACTGTTCAGTGTATTATTGGTTATTGTTGTGAATCTACTACTGTGCTTAATTTAACAATTAAACTGTATCATAGGTATGTATGTACAGGGAAAACAGTGTATTTAGGGTGTGGTACCATCCACAGTTTCAGGCATCCCCTGCACATTTTGGAAGGTATCCTTCTCATACAAGGGGAGACTACTGTATTCATATGGGCCATCTCTAGGGTGAGTAGGAAAAGTGGAAAACTATGTTACCTTTTTTATAATTTAAAACCATGTAGTAATTATGGCCAAATTGAAGTAGGCTTATAGTTTCCTTACAGGACTGAATGTTTCCCAAAGACCAAGACGACACTGTCTTCTTACGTGCCATAGAAAAATGTGTGGCACATGGGAGCTATAATTAATGGTTAATGATTCAGCTGAAGTAATCTTTTTTAAAAAGAGTAAATTTCAAGTTTTATCTACCTAGAAAGTCTTGTTGATAACAATTAGGAGAACTGTGTTATTTCTTTTATTTTCTGGTAGGATTTCTATTACTAGTGTATTAAAGTGATCCTTAAACAGAAGAAAAGTTACAGGCCTACTTGACAATCTAATATTTTTCAATAATCTACTTCTACACACAAACAAAAGTCATAAGCTTAAAATGTTGCTTATTACTTGCAAGGAGGGTGTGGTCCACGGGACTCTTGAAATCCATCCACATGCCAAGTTATCAGTGGGTGGTTAGAGCAGATGCCACTAACTGTGAAACTTACCTGAGTTTAAGGCAATCAAAATTGGATATAAAGGAATGGAAAGACAGTATTTTAAAAAATCTTTACAGATGAATTTACTCTAACATGCTCATAGCTGAAACTTTGGCTAAGAAGACTCTCTTGCAGTTTTCCCTGTTTTTGTGTTTTTGGTTTTGGGTTTTTTTTTTATTTTAGTTATTGTTGTTGTTGTTCCAATGAGTACGGAGAAATATGGAGCTCTGAGTAAAGGCAGTTGAAGTCTATAGGGGGTGATTTCAGAAACAAGCTATAAACGAGAGTAGGCCCAGAAGTGATTCCCGGTGATTAGCTTAGAAGCACTTTGGGGACCTTGCAAGGGTCAAGTACCCAGGCGAGGCCACCGTGGTATGGTGCAATCTAGGGATAACCCCCAAATCTTCCCAGATGTTGTTGTCTGCTTCTCCATACACTACCCCTACTGTCTCTATTAATACCAACTAGCCCAAGTCTTTCATGGCGATAGACTTTGCTCAGTAATTTAACAAAGGTTCAATGATTCCTTTACAAAGCCCTGCTTGAATTCAGCTGCACGGCAGAATCACTTGGGGAGATTTAAAAAATCCTGATGCCTTGGTCATATCCCAGACCAGTAAAATCAATGTCTCCCTCGGGTGAGATCCAAGTACTTGGGTTTCACAAAGCTCCCCAGTGAGTCAATGTGCAGCCACTGCTTTACAGCTCTTCTTGGTGAAGCTTTCCTCACAGCACCTTTGCAACCTCGTAGGCATTAGTAGCTTCACTTAAGTTGGCCCTCTGCATTCGGTGTGTACTTTTCCCATGCCATGGATAACCCTTTCAGCGAGCAGCTGAATAGTTAACCTCCTCAAAGTTTATGGAATGGGAGCAGAATAAGGAAACCTTATCCAGATGTCACCTCATTTCATTCTGCAGCAGAACTTTGTGCTTTCATATGTCTCTAGTTTGATATTTGCATGGAAACATCAATCCAGAGAATTGTGGCCAGAGAAACACAGCTAAAGCTTTTGGGAGGGTCGGTTGTCCACAAAGTAACTACCCTAGACTTTAGGACCCTCATTAGCACAGGCAATTATGAGTTAACTCTGGTATTCCAAACCATTAGTCAAAAGGTCAAAGTACACAAAGGAAGGTAATTATTTTAGACTGTCAGTACTGGAAATATTTTAAATTGTGTTTGTAAATTATCCAGAACCCTTTCCATCATAAGTACAGGAAACTAAACTCAAAGTAGATCAAGAAACAACATAAAACAAAAAATTAAAATAATGTATTGGCTCCTCAGTGGAATGAAGTACGGCTTGATTCAGGTGATCCAAAAATATCACACTTCTTTTCCCAATAACGTTCACCTCTGTGTTCTTTGTTGTGCACTGCATTGTCAAGCCTCTTCTTTCAGAGTGGCAGGAAAATGGCCACTCTAGTCCTCCATGGTCCCCGAATCATTATCCTTGACACATAGAAATAACTCTCCTTCCACCATCCTTACAACATATCCAACTGAAAGATGAGTCATGCTCTGGGATTTATCATTGTGACAGAAAGGTAGGGTCCTTTGTTTGGTCAGGCCTGGGTCAATGACCACCTTGTGTGGACAGGCTGGCACTAGGAATGGCAGTCCTGCCAGACCCCTGAAAGGAAGCAGAGCTTATGCACAGGAGAAAAGCAGTGAGGGAAATATTCTACATCTCCCACAGTACGTCCAGTGTGCCCCTACTGTGTGGCTTTCACTAAGAATATCACCATAGAGAGGAACAAAACTACCTCACATATTGTAATTATTCACTATCAAACAATAAATGTTAGATAGTACAATGTTATGAATAAATCTGTTCAACTCATAAATATACTTTCTCAGTGCTATGCCATGAGACACTAGACTGAATTTCTGTTTGTTTTAGAAATAACTTTTTGTGGAAAACAGAGTAATTCCCATCAGAGTAATTCTTCAATCACTAACCAAAACATATATTATTATGACATCTAAATGTGTTTTATTATTTTCTTATAGTTTTGCACATTTTCAAAATGCACAAAACATAATCTACCAATGAATATATAAGTACAAGGCAATTTATTCTTATATCCACCAACATACCTACCACTTAGGTCAAAGCATATCACACAGCCGGCTCTCCAGGGTTCCCCATGTGCCCCCTTCATACATCACAACCCCTTCACCTCAGCTGGAGGAGACCCTCATCCTGTCTTTCACTGTTCCCACTTTCTTTCTAGTTTTACCACTGATGTAGATATCCCTAAAAGTATGGTAACTCTTTTTGAATTCTATATAGGTAGAAAAACATATTTGCATTCTTTTATGTTTTGCTTCTTATGTTGGATTTGTTTACAAATATTCATCCATATTACCGTAGATAACTGTTATGCTTATTTTATTGCTGTGTAGGATTCTGTTGTTAGAGTCTGTCATAATTTATTTAATCATTTTTTGTAAATGTTTGGATTTTTTTCCAGTTTGAGATGTTATGAGCGAAGCTGTTGTGACCACTCCTGCATGTCTACCCTTATATATTTTAACACACATCAAGAGCACAGAGAAGGTTTTCAAAAGCACAAATTTCTGGCCCCCACCTCAGAGTTTCTGATTCAGTAGTCCTCAGGCAAGGCCCACGAACTTGCATTTCTTGTATGTCCCCAGACGCTGCCAATACCACTGGTCTGGGAAACACCTTTGAGAACCGTGGAGCTGGTCCTGCCTATTCAAAGTTGGTCCACAGCGCAGCTTCCTGAGTGTCACCCAGGAACCATTCAGAGCTTCAGAGTGTCAGGCTGCACCCCAGACCTACGGAATCAGAATCTTAATTTTAACAAGATCCCCTGGTGATCTGAATGCACATTAAAGCTTGAGAAAAATTGCTATAGGTTAAATATATCTTGAAATGGATTTTTTGCGGGGCCATAGTAATATGGATATTTCTAGACAATGTCAAACTGTTTTTATAGTAGACTTATAATTTACACATCAACCACCAGAAATACACGTATTTCCTGGTATTTTGCAAATTGCTAAGGAGAAGAAATAATAGTTTATTTTTTAACTTAAATAAACCTTCCTAAAATGTTTCTAACTTATCATCTAGAAGATATTCTTTCTATTACTGTAAGTGGGTAAAAACAGTAAATACACAGTGTAAGCCCCACCCTTTAATTATTCCATACACTCCCCCTTTTCTAACTTATAGAAGATTATGAGCTCTTAAAGGTTTAAAAAACATAAAGACATAAAGGGTTTGAAATAATTTTCAAATATAATAAGTAATTTCTCTTAGACAGGTGACATTAATCAAAGTAGGCATAATTTTTTTTTACAATTTGAAGAATCACTCAAGTAGAAAGTTTTGAAGATACTTTCAATTTTAATGTGGGAACACTCAAACAGGAGGTATGCGATCTTAACTCTTTTTCATTTTCATGAACCTGGTATGATGAGCATTCAGTGGCTTTCAAGTGCTGTGCTCGATGTTCAACTTCCATCCTGCTGAACGTTTATTTGTGTGCATTTCAGATTGCCTTCACGCAGGCATATAATCTTTCTAATGGTATTAAAAGCTTGGTGGAGTGGTAGCATCATTCTTTTGTTTATTTATTTTTTAGTCTAGACATTTGATTCAGAGCTAACAGGGGCCATAGGCTTTGCCATGCCCTGTAACAACGACACATCCAGTCACGTGGGAAAACCCCATGACAAGGGCAATGTGAGTGGTAAGGAAATATAAATATGAACTACTTCTAATATTTTTATAAATAAGCTCAGGTATTGCCCTGAAATATACTCCATGCAAAAAAAAAGACCATATAGAAACCCCATTCAAAATATTTTTGTACTTAAATGTAGATTTATTTAATTTATTCTTAATTGCACTAATAATATTACAGTAGTTTTCAGCCTAATTAGAGGATAATTAAGTGCAGGACAATAGCTAAAAAAAAGTATGTCTCTCTTTTACAATATAATCACTTATGCTAATGTACTATAAATTGAAATGGCAATAATATTGGAGACAAAATTAAGTTTGCAAGGGAACTCTAATAGCTTAATATAGCAAAACCATTCCACACCATAGATATAAAAAGAAAACTTTATTAGTAAGAGTTTCATTTCATTTATTTGCTCATTCAGTTGTCACTTCACCACTACTGCCTCCCCATGGTAAAAATTCTGATCCATAAAAGAAGCTCATTGGTGTTGTCCATTAAGTTCATGGATTTTTTTTTGTATGTACATCAGCTTCTCCGAGAGTAGGTTTTAGTCTGACCAAGGGCAGTGCGATTACCGCCCAGCTGATCCTTAGCACGGTGACTGTGCGTGAAGAACTAAGCTCTGGCCATCCCAAAGTATTGTGACTTTACAGTTGGATGGAACTGACTCAGTAGACTCACCAACCTCCCTGTCGCATGTTCAGAACAGCGAACCATCTTATAGTCCTTCCATGACTATTCAGCTGGACCTAAACTCAAGACACTGGCTCAGCTGTGTTTTCTCCTCCTGACTTGCACTGCCCGGGTCACTATCAATAACCATTACCCACCTGACTCCAAATTATTGCGAAACCTCTGTGCCTTACTGATTAGTGTTACCAGCACAGTGACAGCTCTAAGCTGGTTAACACTTGGTGTGTACAATTACTATAATCTACAAGAATGTGGCTACCCCATCCATGTCTCCGTAAGTACTGTCTGCTGCAAATACTCATCCAGGACAGAGTAGTGACTTTTACCAGGCCCCTGCCAAACGCAAGTGCCCCAGTCCTACAAGAGTGGTATGAGGGGTAGTATAAGGCTAAGGCTCTTTTCAAATGCATCTTTTTTAGCAGGGCTCCTATGTTCAAGAAACTTTTACCATGAGAGGCATTTATTGCACTTGTCTCCAGAAAGTCCTTATAGAAATGTACATTACCAGGAAGCAGAACACCAGTGTGTAGCCTTCATACACCTCTGTGTATGCACACCTTAATTTATGCTAAGATATAATTAAATACAAGATTAAGGTGCGATCACAATTAGAAAGCATAAATTTGGGAACAAGTGGCACTCTCACAATAACTTTTACTGATAAAATTCTTAACAAGGACCCTACCACAATCAATACTTCTAAAATTCTTGCCCACTTCACCTTATTACTGTGTCATTTTGTCTTTTATTTTGAATGCGGTGACAATTACAGCCCAATTAACCCTAGTTGAAAACAATTAACGTAAGAAGGAATTAAGAGGTACAAATTGGTAGTTACAAAATAGTCATGAGGATGTAAAGTATGGCACAAGGAATATAGTCAATAATACTGTGATAACTATGTATGGTGCCAGGTGGAAACCAATACAAAATAATACTGAAGGTTAAGTGTAATTAAAAAATTAAAAATTAAATAAACACACACAAAAATAAAAACAATTACCATGATTTAGGAGGAAGGGCATGCCCCACCTACGCCTCACCTGTACCCTCTGTAAGTACTTTCTGTACCTAATGGCACTCATTCAGGATAGAACAGTGTATTTTCCTAGGCCGATTACTAAACCATGGTGTTGCATCCCACACGGTGTGTTGTGAGAGCTACCATGAGGCTGAGCTGGTCAATAGGTCTCTTTTACCAGCCACCATGTTGCAAGAGCCTCTACCATTGCCCCTGTATGGTCCTTGTTAATATAGACATTACCAAGAAGGGGGGAAGGAGCAGCAGAGCAGAGAACTTCTTTTTTTAAATATTTTATTTATTTATCTTTAGAGGGGAAGGGAAGGAGAGAGGGAGAGAGATATCAATGTATGGTTCCCTCTCGTGCGTCCCCTGCTGGGAACTGGCCTGCAACCCAGGCATGTGCCCTGGCTGGGAGTCAAACTGCGATTCTTTGGTTCACAGGCCCGCACTCAATCCACTGAGCAACACCAGCCAGGGTGCAGAGAACTTCTTGATGTCACTGTGGGTGTGATTATGAATTTAGCTAATGGTAATGTATGAGACACGAAACACATAGGTTTATGGGCATAAGAAACAGAAAAATTGGAGCCAATATTACTGTCCAGACTGGCTTCCTCTCTAGGGAGGTTTCTTATAATCATAAAAAAGTAGAGATGCATATGAACCCCTGGGAAGTTTGGTGGGATAAGAAGGAGCCCCCTAAAGCAGGTGCATCTAAACTTTAGGTGTCTCTGTGCTACACTGGCATAAGAAGAGTTGTCTTGGGTCACGCATTAAATACATTGCCACATGTCATCACAGAACAGACTCATAACATTTTAAATAAATTTACAATTTTGTGTTGGGCCGCATTCAGAGCTGTCCTGGGCTGCAAGTGGCCTGTGGGTCACAGGTTGGACACCCTTGAGGGAGGAAATAGAATACTAATGTACCCAACGTCACCGCTCATTTACAGTTCTAAACATAGGGGTATTCTTACCTTATAAGATGAGATGCCCAAGAACTGAACTGGGAAGTTTAGATAGTTGGGAAAATCCCCCTCGGTGGGCTGCCAGATCCTGGGGGGCACCAAAGGCCAGAAAAACCTTCAACCCAATTTTAGCAGTGTGCAGTCGTTGCTAAAAGAATTTCTGACATAAAAAGCAGTGAGTGAATAAATAAATAAAGCCTTTGTCCCTCACATTCTCACTTGGAACACCCTATCCTCACCCTGAGGACCTGAGCATCTTAGGTGACCAACTAGAAGTTTTTGCAGCCTCAAAATCGTTAATAATATTCCTATTACATGAGTTAGTATATGCAGGTATGGGGAGGAGAGAAGCTAGTTTGGTTTAATAACACCTGAATCATGTTACAGTGCGTTGCATTCAAATACATCAGATGAAGAGTAACTCAGACTAAATATTGTTCTCCCAAGAAGTGGCAATCTCTGTCTCAGTAATCAATAGACAACCACATTATAATTAAAGAATCATTTGTCTACAATCTTATTAATGTAGTCTGATAGAAAACAACTAACAAGTTGGAAAACATGGAGAAAATTCAAACTTCAGAGTCAGGAATGTTAAGTTATAAAAGATGCCAAACAAATGAAATAATTTGTAAGACCAAATAAAGTTTTATTTGCAATAAAATATTACAGCCCATAATTCACTCACTTATTTCTTCAAACACAAAGACATGGGGCAATTTAATCCTAACTTTAGTAAAATCTGAAAGATAAATATTTAGTACATTTTATTAATACAAGAGAGATAACAGCCAGCTAATAAATATTGGATGGCCATACTTGATGAACAAAGGGTGATGTAATGAATACCTTTGAATATTTCTTTAAAAAAAAACAACAACCTGCAATGGTCTATACTGACCTTATGCAGACTGAATTGTAACAAATTATTTTACAAAAGTAAAATACAAAGGAAAAGGTCAAGATGACCAGTAAATAATCTCACATGGTTCCTTTTTTAAAAATTTTATTTTAATTGTTATTAAAGTATATAATTCAAGTACAGATTTTTTGTCTTTTACTCCTATCCTAGTCCGCTGCCCCACAGTGCTCCCCACCTCCCTCCCATTTCCACCCCCTTTAGTTTTCGTCCATGTGTCCTTTATACTTGTTCCTATAATCCCTTCCCTTTTCCCCCTGAAATTCTTTCCCCTCTCCCCTCTGGTTACTGTCAGCCTGTTTTCTATTTCAATGTCTTTGGTTATATTTTGCTTGCTTGTGTTTTTTTGTTGCTTAGGTTCCTGTTAAAGGTGAGATCATATGGTATTTGTCTTTTACCGCTTGGCTTATTTCACTTAGCATAATGCTTTCCAGTTCCATCCATGCTGTTGCATAGGGTAGGAGCTCCTTCTTTCTTTCTGCCACATAGAATTCCATTGTGTATATTATATCCCAAGAACCCTGAAACACCATTCCAAAAGAACCTATGCACCCCAATGTTCATAGCAGCACAATCTACAATAGCCAAGTGTTGGAAGCAACCTAGGTGCCCATCAGTAAATGAATGGATCACATGGTTCCT
>PVKM010024928.1:0-20210 GCA_004027735.1 Carollia perspicillata
ATGTCTTGCTGAAATACAAATATACTCAATCTAAACACAAGTATTGGTAGTTTGTTTACTTGTTCCTGAGGATATTCTAAAAGGATTAAAGGTAAATGATCAACTATGGCCTGTATATCAAAGGAAATAATATTGACTTGCAATAAAATGGCACCTAGAATAGTGCACTGTGTTTTGTAGGCATTTAAAAAAGTGATTGATAGATAAATAGATAAATAAATAAATAAGCAGCTCAGAGTGTCCTATGCAGTCATTGCTTTAATTTCTAAAGGAACATTTGCTTAACATCGACATTGACATCAAATTTGCTGGTTTATAATTTCTGGAAATCAAAACTTTCTCCTCTCTTGTCTCCATCCCTCTTGGAAAATTGGAACATTTCCTTTCTCTCACTTTCTGGAGCCCTTTTCATTCTCTATGACATCTTAAATTGTGGATGGTGTAAGCATGTTCAGTGCCCAGACAGTAATTAATCTGGATAGAATGCTGGATTCACCGAAAGAGCCAGACGGAGCGTTACTTCTCTTTAATGTTGGACTGCAGTTCCTTTCAATCAGTATTTGTTTTAACCTTTCTGGTTTGGAGATTGTTCTGCCTGGCGAGATGGCTTACGAAATAAGAAGTCAATTGCATGGTGTTCTCTGTTTAGAATTGTCTTCCCTAAGCAGTGATTCTACTTCATCTTCACTTAGTTTTTCATCAGAAACTAAGGAAAAGAAAGCCCAAACCACCACCACCCCCCTCCAAAAAAAAAAAAAAATCCCCTCTCACAAGCCTCATCTCATCCTTGGCCAATTTAAGATCATTTTGTTTTCAATTACAGTTGACATACAGTAGTATGTTAGTTTCAGTTGTACCACATGATGATTAGACATTTATATACCTTACCAAGCGATCACCCTGTTAAGTTTGGTAATGTTCTTGGCCAGTTTTGATGACAGTATTTTTCCAGGTTTGTGGCTTTAACTTATTCTCTAATTAAGTACCTCTTCTTCCTTTTATGGATGAGGGTTTTTCCAGTGACATGATTGACATTTAGGCTAGATAATACTTTGTCGTGGGTGCTATCCTATGCTTGTAGGATGTTAGGCAGTATCTGTGGCCTTTACTCAATGGGTACCAGCAGAAACACCTCCTCCAAACTGTGGCAATGGAAAGTATCTCTAGAACATTGCCAGATATCTGGGGTGGTGGTCAGGGGAGGTGAGAAATTATTTCCTGTTAAAAACCATCGCTGTAGATGTTATAAAAAAGAGACAAATCTGAACCTAAGTGTAGATGCATTGAATTATTTGTTTCTTGTTTACAACTACATAGTTACACTTTTACTTTCTAGAATATTGCTTCATTAAAAAAATGCCAGCAGCTGTTTTTAGTTCAAGATGGAAGAAATGCAATACATACCCCCACTCTTCTGTATGGTAGTCGCTGCAGGCATTGTTAGTGGCTCATGTTTCCTCTTCTTCTCCTTCTCCTCCTCTTTCTCCTTTTCTTTCTTTCTTTCTTCTTTTTTTAAATCACTGAGCTGCATGATCCTTAATAGTCTATCTCATTACCGGGCGTCAGGCAGCCATTATGCATTGATTGTGAGGGGGGGGGTTTGAAATGGAATCCATTTGCCACCCCTTCATTTTAGAGTCTCTTGTAGGACAGTCATGACTTTTCTCTGAACTCTTTTGAAATTTGTTTCCTAAGCTCTGATATAGAATGATCTCTCAAACATTTACATATGAAAAAATGAGCATACCACCCAAAGAAAAAGCTATTCAGAAACATCCTGGTATGTGCATGGGATCCCTCGGGAAGCGTCAGCACCCTCTGAGTGTATTCTGACTTGCCGAGGAGCAAGCGTTTGTCCTACAACTGTTCCTATTTTCTTCTGAGAATTACTGTGAATACTCTCCATTATGGTTGCTGCTGTTTTTATCCTTATGAATCAGCTGTTATCCTCATATGATGTTGCATTAATGTATGGGATTTTTTTCAGGTTTCAGCTTCATATTCAGTAGCAAAAGCTTTTAATCAGGTTATTAAGTATTTTGCCATATGTCTTTCAGTCTTTGCAAGATGCTCCCTAGTAAGTAGTATCAAAGTGTGGGTCTTGCCATAGGACAAAATCTAGGCACTCAAACCTCATTCTCTGGCATGAAAGAGACTCTTACACTCAGAGTTAAATAGCTTCCTTACCACATCACCTTGTTTTATTTCATTATAGTACTTATTAATATCTGATATTTTATTTTAATTATTATTTTTCAATGACAGTTGACATTCAATGTTTTATTAATTTCAGGCATAACTATGTGATATTTAAAAAATTGTCTCCCTTGGTAGAACACATGATGCATGGGCAAATGGATTTTTATCTATTCTACTGGTATTTTCTGCCTAGGATACTATCTTGCTTCGGGAGCTCAGTCGAGGTTTTCTGCTTGTAGGTATGACTCTCCAGAGCTTGTTGTTTACTTTATATTTACCTTCTTCCTTTTCTAAGCTCAAACCTTTGTTGTATTCCAAATTCTTCAGTTTTCTACTCAGGATTTCAAGGCACGTTGCCCATGGTTTTACTACAACAATGAGCACATTGTATTGCAGTTGTTAGTTTGTGCATCTATCCCTAAAACATCAGCTTCTAAAGGGCTGAGCCAGCATGTAGTTGATAACTGTGTCACCAGTTTTTCAAATACAAGAGATAAATGATGGCACTAAGAAATGTTCTAGTTTTCTTTATTAAAAATGGTGATTCTGAAGAATCTCCATGATTTTAATTGTTTGAAAGACACTCTTTATTGCTTGCTGATTTCTAATTTGGCTTAAGTGAAGGAGTAAAAAAGATGCCCTCCAAGACTACAGAGTTAGTTAAGATGCAGATTATGATAAGCAAACAAACCAGCGAGAGAAAAACTTCACTAAGCCAAGAAAGTGGAATTAAAGTGAAAAAGTTAGTTTAGCCAAGAATAGGGAGGCTAGTGCACAACTTAAATCTAGGAAGGACAGATACACTAGTTGTTTAGTGGAAAAACTTTTGGCTAGGCAACAAAAAATCCCAGTGATGAAAATTCACTGTGAGTGTCTGGCAAGAAAAAGAAATAAAAGGCATCCAATTTGGAAAGGAGGAAGTAAAACTGTCATTATTCACAGATGACATGATAGTGTACATAGAAAACCCTATAGTCTCCACCAAAAAAACTACTTGACCTAATAAGTGAATTTGGCAAAATAGCAGGATACAAAGTAGCAGGATATATCAACAATGAAATATCAGAAATGGAAACTACGATGGGGCAGGAGGGATTGACTGTGGGAGGAGGGGGTGGGGCAGGGGATAGCAGTGAGGGAAAAGTGGGACTACTGTAATAGAACAACAATGAGACAAAGAAAGAGAACTAGGAAAAAATTCCATTTACTATAGCAATAAGAAAAATAAAGTACTTAGGAATAAATTTAACCAAAGAGGTAAAAGACCTATACTGAGGAAACTATAGAACGCTGAAGAAAGAAATTAAGAAAGATACAAATAAGTGGGAGTGTATACCATGGTCATGGATTAGAAGAATCAACATCATTAAAATGTCCATACTACTTAAAGCAATCTATAGATTGTATGCAATTTCTACTAAACTGCCAATGACATATTTCACAGATCTAGAACAAACATTTCAAAAATTTATATGGAACCAAAAAAGACCCCGAATAGCCTCAGCAATCTTGAGAAAGAGGAACAAAATAAGAGGGATCACAATACCCAATATCAAACCATACTACAAGGTCACTGCAATCAAAACAGTCTGGTACTGGCATAAGAACAGATACATAGATCAATGGAACAGAATAGAGAACCCAGAAATAAACCCAGCTGTCTATGGTCAATTAATATTTGACATGGGGGCATAGGTACACAGTAGGGTAAAAATAGCTTATTCAATAAATGTTGTGGGAGAACTCGACTGGTACATGCAAAAAAAAAAATGAAATTAGACCACCAACTTACACCATGTACCAGAATAAACTCAAAATGGATGAATGAATTAAATATAAGTCATGACACCATAAAACTCCTAGAGGAAAACATAGGCAGGAATATTTCAGATATCCCACGAAGCAATATTTTTGCCAATCTATCTTCTAGGGCAAATGACGTAAAGGAAAAAATACACAAATGGGACCATATCAAATTAAAAAGCTTCTGCACAGCTGAAGAAGCCATCATGAAAATGAAAAGGGCACTGACCATATGGGAAAACATATTTGCCAATGATACCTTGGACAAGAATTTGATCTCCAAAATATATAAAGAACTCATAGGACTCAATACCAGGAAGACAAACGATCCAAATAAAAAATGGGCAAAGGACCTGAAGAGAGAGTTCTTCAAGGAGGACATACAGATGGCCCATAAACATATGAAAAGATGCTCCACATCACTAGCCATCAGAGAGATGCAGATTAAAACCACAATGAGATAACACCTTACACCTGTCAGAATGGCCATCATCAACAAATCAACAAACAGTAAATGCTGGCGAGGATGTGGAGAAAAGGGAAGCTTAGTGAATGTTAGTGGGAATGCAGACTGGTGCAGCCATTGTGGAAAGTAGTATAAATTTCCTCAAAAACTGAAAATAGAACTGCTTTTTTACCCAATGACTCTGTTGCTAGGAATATACCCCAAGAATCCCAAATCACCAATTCAAAAGAACCTATGCACCCCTACATTCATAGCAGTGCTATCTACAATAACCAAGGGCTGGAAACAGCCTAAGTGCCCATCAGTAAATGAGTGGATCAAAAAACTGTGGTACATTTATACAATGGAATAGTATGCAGCAGAAAGAAATTAGAAACTCCTACTTTTTCTGATAGCATGGATGGAATTGGAGAATATTATGCTAAGTGAAGTAAGCCAGTCAGTGAAAGACAAATAAATACCCTATGATCTCACCTATAAGAGGAATCTAATGAACAAAATAGAATCACTGGCAGGGAAACATGTAACAGACTGACAGTGACCAGAAGGGTTGGGGGACACGGATAACGGTGGAAAGAAGGGGCAGAGACTAGTTAAAGAACATGTATAAATAACCCATGGACACGGACAACCGTGTGGGGATTGACTGTGGGAGTGGGGAGTGTGACAGGTGGAGGAGGACAAAGGGGGAAAAATTGAGGCAACTAATAGAATCACAATAAAAATGATTTAAAAAACAGTTTTAAATGACCAGTCAAAGAATTGTTTTTTTTTAAATTTCTGGAATATTTCATTCTCTGAAGCAACACATTTCCTGACAACGCTATGAATAGGTCAGGAATTTTTGTAGTTGCTAATTTTCACTTTTCCCGAGGTTTCTGCGACATTGAAATAAGCATACCTTCAGTTGTTGAAGAGTCGCCACCACGAACTGTCCGCAGCCATCAAAGTCGGCACACGGGTCACCCCCGAGAAAGACGTCCTTCAGGTGGATCTTGTGTGGAAGGGCTTGAATGCTGCTCAGCTCTCCAGTGAAATTTACAGTCGAGTTTTATCAGCCCCTCACATCCCGTTGAAAGAAATGAAAACAAAGAAAAAAAATCACGTTGGTAATAAGATGTGGGCAATAGCACATAACAGAAGTAAAAAAAAAAAAAACTTCAACATTTCAGAAAACAAACTCTGTGTTTCTTTAACCATGCTCAGCTACCTTTGATTTGAAGGGTTTGAGGTTGTTTCCAAAGAATTGCATTGATTCAGTAGAATCAATGTATGGTTAGCAGTTATTTTCTGGATTTGCAGCATTCCCGAGACTCACAGAATATCAGTTAACTTTATTTTATTGCAATTACTTTTTAATTTTACTCAGATAATACAATAGAAATTGACACTGATTTTTGAAACCTTTTGGAAACTATAAAAATTGTGCTAATGTTAGTAGTTATTGTAATTATGGTTACTATTTTTCTGCAGATTAACTTGGGGAAGGGAGTAAGGGGTCTGGCAAAACAAACCTGTTTTTTCCCAGTGGAATTGACTGGCTTATCCTAGCCTCGTGCCTGACTGAAGAACATGGTTGGTTCCTGGATCAGCGGAGGCTGACCCTGGGGTTAACACTGAAGTGATTCCTGTAGAGCCTTGGGACTAGAAGCTGTCACAACACCATGGATGATGGCCAGGCTGCTGAATCCATTTCAAAGTGACTCTGTGGGCAGAGAATTATTAATATATTTATCACTGCAGGTATTAGTTATATGTCATTATTGAGAAATTGCTGTGGAGTATTATTTTTGTTCTTTCATTTAGTCATACATTATCTATTCAAAAATTTTTTATTTGGACTTAGGTGGTTGTGTTTTCCATAGGTACAGAGTTGCGTTTCTGAGATTCCTTCAAATTTACACAGTTTGTAAAGTAGGTAGTAAAACAAACCATTTAGAAAATAGGTGAAAGGCATAAGTAGACATTTCCCCAAAGAGGACACACAGACGGAACTAAGCAAGTGTGAAGTTGTTTAACATCATTGGCCATTAGGAAAATGCAAATTAAAGGCACAAGGAGATATCACTACACACCTATCAGAATGGCTGAAATGAAAAACAGTGACCATTCCAAAATGCTGGAGAAAGTGCATAGGAACTGGATCAATCTTTGCTGTGGGGGCGTAAAATTGCTACAATAGTTCTGGAAAATGATTTGGCAGTTTCTTTAAAAAGTAAACCTACAACTACTATATGACTTAGCAATTGTATTTGTGGATATTTATCCCAAAGAACTTATATCCACACAAAAAGCTGTACAGGATATTTATAGCACCAATTGATCAAAACATTTAAGACACTTAAAAATTGTGGGAAAATACTTATAAAAATTTACTCTCTGCAATATTGTGATTTATAAGAAATATACTTCTTGTATATATTTGGTCTTCATCCACAATTCCTGGCTCACAGCTCCAGGAACTCTTGAAATTTCTGAAGTACTGAGTGTGAGAAAAGGTGTCGTTTGTTATTAATGAAGTGCTTTTTGAAAAGCGCCTAGAGACAGGGGCTGGTTGCCAGGAGAACCAACTTTGCCATTAGAAGTTTGGAACTTTCAGTTCCACGCCCCTACTCCCACCTATGGGGAGGGGAAATGGGTCGAAGGGTTGAATTAACTGCTAACGTCCAGTGACTTAATCAATCGTGGTTGTGTAGTGAAGCCTCCATAAAAACCCCCAAAGGACAGGTTTGGAGAGCTTTGGGGTTTGTGAACATGTAAAGATGCATGGAGAGTGGTGTACCTGTGGAGAGCATGGAAGCTCTTACCCCATCTCATGTGCCTTGTCCGACTCATTTCTTCCCTCTGGCCATTTCTGCGTTATATCCTTTTAGAGTAAACCAGTAAGGAATATATTTCTCTGAGTTCTGTGAGCCATTTTAGCAAACTAATCAAACCCAAAAAGGGGACTGGGGGAAGCTCTGATTTATAGCCAGTAGGTCAAAAGTACAAGTGGCATTCTGAGTTAAAGAGGGTCATTGGTACCTCCAATCTGTAGTCAGTCAGAGCACAGGCAGCCTGGGCTTACGGCTAGCATTGGAAGTGTGTGTGCACACACGTGCACGTGTATGTGTGTTGTAGGACAGAGTAGGATGGAACTGTGGGTGGAATCTGATGCTAACTCCAGGTAGACTGTTGACTTTTCGGATACCCTGCTGGTGTCGGAGAACTGTTTGTTGGTATGGGGGTAACTATGTCCCATGCCCCACGCCCCACTCCAACATACATACACACACTGGAATTGGTCTAGAAACGCTTTTTACCATTTTTACCATGTTGAAGTGTGCTGTTCAGTAGTAAGTATACCCACTTGTTGTACAACCAATCTCCAGAACTCTTTTTATCTCGCAAGACTGAAACTATACCCATTAAACAATAACAGGCTATATCCCCTTTCCCTTCTGTCCTTGTACCCGGCAACAACCATTTTACTTTCTGTCTCTATGAATTTGAGTGCTCAAGATACCTTGTCTAAGCAGATACACACAATATCTTCTTTTTTGTGATTGGCTTATTTCACTTAGCATAATGTCCTCAAGGTTCACCCATGTTGTATTATGTATCAGGGTTTCATTTATTTTTGAGGCTAAATATATTACACTGTGTGTATATAATACACCTTATTTATTCATTCATCTATTAATGTATACTTGGGTTGCTTCTTCCTTTTAGATGTTAGGAATAATACAGCTTTGAACATAAGTGTACAAATATCTCCTTGAGACTCAGTTGCTAGATCATATGGCAATACTTTTTAATTTTTTGAAGAGTCGCCATTCTGTTTTCCATAGCAGCTTAACCATTTTCCATTCCCACTAAGAGTGTACAGAATGCCATTCTCCACATCTTTGCCAACACTTATTTTCTGAGCTTTTTTTTTGATCATCATTTTTGTGGTCTTGGATTTAATTTCCCTAATAATTAGTAATGTTGAGCCTCTTTTCATGTACTTGTTGGCCATTTGTATATTATTGGGGAGAAATGACTAGTCAAATCCTGTGACTGATTTTTAATCTAGCTTTTCCTTTGTTTTGTTGAGTAGTAGGAGTTCTTTATATATTCTGAATATTAGCACCATTTACTAATGTATAATTTACTATATATTTACTAAGGTATATAATTTACTAATATTTTCTCCCATTCTGTAGGTTGCCTTTTTGCTCTGTTGATTGTGTCCTTGATGCACAAAAAGCTATTAGTTTTGGTAGTACAACTTATCTAGTATCACTTTTGTTGCCTGTGCTTTTAGTGTTAGATCCAAGAAATCATTGCCAAATCCAATGTCATGAAGATTTCCTCCTGTGATTTCTTCTATGAGTTTTACAGTTTTAGTGTTTATGTTTAGATCTTTAACTCATTTTAACTTATCTTTTAACTAATTTTTATATGTAGCATTTAAAATTTTTTTTACTGTGGCATATTTTAAAATTTTTTCTATTTTTTTATTGTCATTCAAGTACAGTTGTCTCCATTTGCACCCCATCATGGACCCCTGCACCACCCATCTCTACCTCCCACCCTTGAACCTACCCCCTTTGGCTTTGTCCATGTGTCTTTTACATATGTTCCTTGATGGCCCTTTCTCTATTCTCCCCCATTATCCCTTTTCCCCTTCCCCTCTGGATACTGTCAGTTTATTTTTTATTTCAATGTCTGGTTATATTTTGCTTGCTTGTTTGTTTTGTTGATTAGGTTCCACTTACAGGTGAGATCATATGGTATTTGTCGTTCACTGCCTGGCTTCACTTAGCATAATGGTGTCCAGTTCCATCCACGCTGTTGCAAAGGGTGGGATCTCCTTTTTTTCTGCTGCATAGTATTTCACTGTGTAAATTTACCATAGTTTTTTGATATATTTGCTGATGGACACTTAGGTTGCTTCCAGCACTTGACTATTGTAAATTGTGCTGCTATGAACATTGGGGTGCATAGGTTCTTCTGAATTGGTGTTTCAGGATCCTTAGGGTATAATCCCAGTAGTGGTATTTCTGGGTCAAAAGGCAGTTCTATTTTTAGTTTTCTGAGGAAATTCTATACTGTTCTCCACAGTGGCTACACCAGTCTGCATTCCCACCGACAGTGCTTTAGGGTTCCCTTTTCTCCACAACCTCACCAGCACTTGTTATTTGTTGACTTGTTTATGATGGCCATTCTGACAGGTGTGAAGTGATATGTCATTGTGGTTTTAATTTGCATCTCTCTGATGGCTAGCCTATTTTTAACAAACAAGAGGATATCTATAAAAGAGTATTTATGTCAATAAAACATTAATACTTGCTTTTTATAACTTAATTCAAAGAAAGCAATGATAAGACATATGTTGACACCGACATGACAAGTAAGTGGAAATACGTTACATTTTCAAAAATAGAAGTGAAAAGTGCCAATCTAAATTCAAAATAAACAAAGTTATTTCTTGGTATGGGTCGAGGGTCCCAGCTTGAAGAAACATGAAATTGCCATCTCAGAAAGCTTGGTTTCAGATGGAGAGACAGTGACTGAAAAGGTATGACAGTTGGTAAGCATGGAAATCAATCAGGGATAATTCCACTGTAGATTTTGTTCCTTTCTCACTTTTTTGAGGTCTTTGGTGGGCAATTTATTTTATGTAATAGATCGAACCATATAAAATTGCTTGATATTTGGTTTTCTCGAAATATTCACAAAATGGCAAATTTGAATGAATAAGCCAATTCATTTTTGGTGGATCTGCAGTAATCCCAAAACCATTTGTGAACTTTCCTTTATTTCTTAAATGACATTGTTTGCCTAGGTTATCTACATGACTTAAAAAGAAAAACAACTCAATGTGCATTAAAATCCACAAACCAGTAAGATGCATCTGTAAAACAAATAAGTTTCTTTCAAGGCAAAAAAAGGCTATGGCCAGCATGTGAGGCAAAAGTACTAAGCAGGGAATGGAACCAGAAAATAAAAGGTCAGTTTTTAGGAAAAGTAGCTTGGAATGTATTTCAATGACACAGCAGCCTCTCTCTCTATAATATACTATATACTGTTTATGTACATTGAAAGTACTATATATATAACCCTAGAAAGGTTAACCTACTAGCTAAATACAGAGAAGAAAAAACACATCTTAATACCTAATTACCCTTCAGGATCCCTATGACTCTGAAACCCAGTGAAACTTATCAGATTAATGTTGGCATAATTTGGCTTTGGCTATAATACTGGGTGCTCTGTTCCCATTCAGTCATTATAATCTGTTACGTAATTAAATGGATATCTACTTACAGCTTCTTTTTAAAACTGTAGTGAAGTCATGCTCTAAGATTATCTCTAGGATTAAAATTCAGTATGCTTTTAGTTTCATGTGTTTCTACAACATCAACTCTACCTGTATCATAATTGATGCCTCTAACAGAAAAAATTAAATTATGCTTAGACATTGAATTATGCATTCAATAAAATAAAATATATTATACAAAGTTTTTAGGAAGATTTATTTTGAAATTTTACAATAAATATTCTGATACTCAAAAGATTAAACTGCAGTTCTCTAGACATTTTATCGTTCCTGAAACAGCTAGCTAAAAGGTTTTAGAATGGATCGGAGCATATACAAACATATAGAAACATACATTAGACTCAGAATACAAGTGAACAGAAATCTATGAATTTGGTTAGCAGACTAGAAAGTTACTAACTGATCTAATATGCTAACAGTTCATGAAATTAAAATGAATACTCTCTGCAGCCACAATAAAGTGCTGGTCCTATTCTTTAGGTTATTCTAACATAGACATGTAACTAATATCAAAGAAAAATTTTGATCAAGAAAGAGAAGCTTAAGTGTAGAAAATACATGATCAACCCAGTTTCTTCCTTCCTGCACCACAGGGCATAGCTACATGCCATCTGGTGGTTATTAAGCAAGAAAGCTGCCATCTGCCCCTTCTGCTAATACACGGGAAAGGGTAGCTCTCCCCATCCTGCAAGCCTCAGAGATGTCCTTATGGCTGTTAGATGCCCCAGCCCATCTCACAGAGCTGCTAGTAAAACCTATAAGACACTCAATGGGGATGGGGCCATGTGCATAAACAAAAGTATTAAATGTTTATTAGCAAGCTGCATAGAATAAGTTGATAAACAAAATAAGGTTTTACTGGGCAATATTTACACAACTCTGCATAAGATGGCAGAGAAGAACTTCTACTTCCAACCAATATGGAGTAACAAGATTGGATTTATGCTATTACCTGGACAATTGAAAGGTTGGCCAAAATGTATCAAACAACTCTCAAGATACTGATAATCAGGACACAAAATAAAACAAACAAAATGATCCCAAAGGGACAGAAAACAAATGTGTTAAGACCTACTATTGCCCCATTTATTGCCTAGAGAAAGTTTCTAGGCCAAGACACAAGAAGAGGGAAATCACTCAGAACCCAGAAGTCTCTTTTAACAAGATATTAGCAAGTAGAATTCAGTCATATTTAGAAAAAAGTATACATCATGACCAAGTAAAGTTTTTCAAGGGATGCACAAAGTTGTTCAGTATTTGAAAATTAACCAGTGTTTTCTACCATATTACCAAGCTAAAGAAAAACTAAATGACCATATCAATGTAAAAAAACCATTTGACAAAACTCAACTCCCATATATGATTAAACATTTTTTTCCAGAAAAATAAGAATAGAAAGAACCTCTCTACTTCATATGAAACAGTGACAGAAAACCTTCAGCTAATATTATACTAAATGGTTAAAGACGTCTGTTTTTTCCCCTAAGATTGGGAACACGGAAAGGATGCCAGCTCACACTCCTCTTATTGAGTACAGTGTTAAGGGGTCTAATTGGAGCAATAAGTCAAGAAAAGGAAGTAAAAGACACATACCTCAGGAGGGAAGAAATATAACTGTTTCTATTTACAGGTGATGTGGTTTTATAAGAAATGTCAAGGAATCTACAAAAAAAACAACAAAAATCTCATAGAATTAATAAATGAGTTTAGCAAGGTCACAAGATAAAAGGTAAACATACAAAAGTTGATTGTATGCTAGAATCTCAAGGGGCCCTGAATAGCCAAAATAATATTGAAAAAAAAAAAACAACAAACCCAAAGTTAAAAGCCTCACAGTACCTAATTTTGAAACTTATTATAAAACTTCAGTAATTAAGACAATGTAGTACTGATGATTGATTTGAAGATGATTTGTAAAAAATAATTTAAAAAAATAATGCGATTTCCAGTCAAGATGTAGCATAGGTAAACATGACTCATCTCCTTGCACAACCACATTAAAATTACAACTAAATTATAGAACAACCATGACTCAGAGCCTGCAGAAATCGAGTTGAATGGGAGTCTGAAAACTACAGAATTAAAGAAACCACATCCATCCAGACTGGTAGGAGGGGTGGAGACACAGAAGGGCTGGTCCCACATCCACATGTGGTGGATAAAAATTTGGCAGGGATATCCTGGGAGTGAGGAATCCCAGACCCACACCAGATCCCCCAGCCCAGTGTACCAATGCCAGGAAGACAACTTCCCATAACTTCTGGCTGCAAAACCCAGTGGGGACTGAGTCAATAGAAGAAACTTCTAGAGTCCCAAGCAGCTCCTCTTGAAGGACCCACCCATGAACTTACACAGATTCACTCCCTCTGAACTCCAGCAACAGGATAGCACTTTGAAAGGCACTAGTGGCATACAGGGAGGAACTGAGGTGTCTGGCATCAAGGTGAGAGCCGGGGGTAAGCTTTCTCCCAGCAGAAGGGTGGGCAGAGCCACAGAGCTGGCAGGTGGGTGCCGTATCTGAGTCTCCATTAATTTGGCCGACATTGTTTGCTTTACCCTGAATATGTCCTGAGGCTCTGTCCCACTGAACTTACTACTGTTAACAGTAGCTTTTCCATATAAATGGCTGGTCTTGGCTCAAGCTTCAAACTTCCTAAATCCTTTCAAATAAGCAACAGCTAGCCTCAGTGAGCACCCCCATACTTCTTGCTTAATGGCCCCAGAAACAGCACTAGCAGCAGCCAGCCTAGATTCACAGGTTGGTTTTGCCTGGAAATCTCCAAACCCAGCATGAGTAGCAGCTATCTCAGATTGCTCTATAGCTCTGGCAGGGTGGCCCAGGGCAAAACAAAGGTGGGGGCTGACCTTGGGCTGCACCACCTGGGAAACCCCAGGGCCTGCACAGCCAGTGGACAGCTACAGACCGCATCTGAGCACTACCACTCTGCTCCTGGATAGCTGATCTTCTGTGGAGGGCAGAGGTTCATGGCCAGTGGTCACAGCCAATCCTTGAAACTGACTGGCCTGGGTAAATCCTTCTCATTTACCTGCCAATAGCAACCAAGGCTCAACTACAAGAGGAGTGTGTACTCAGCACATACAAAGAGCACATCTCAAGTACCCAGCTTGGGTGATAGGGGAGTCTGTGCTAGAGGACACCTACAACATTAGGCCACTCTACCAAGACAGGGAGTCGTAGCAGCTCTACCTAATACACAGAAACAAACACAGGGAGGCTGCTAAAATGAGGAGACAAAGAAACATGGCCCAAATGAAAGAACAGATCAAAATTCCAGAAAAAGAACTAAACAAAATGGAGATAAGCATTCTATCACATTTTTTATATATAACCTTATTCTTTATAAGGATGCTCAAGGAACTTAATGAGGACCTTATCAGCACAAAAAAGATCCAGCCAGAAATGAAGGATTCACAAATTGAAATAAAGAACAATCTATAGGGAAACAACAATAGAATGGATGAAGCTGAGAATCAGATCAATAATTTGGAACATAAGGAAGCAGAAAACAACCAATCAGAACAACAAGAAGATAAAAGAATCTAAAAAATCGAGAATAGTATGAACAGCCTCTGGGACAACTTCAAGCATTCCAATATTTGCATCATAAGGGTGCCATAAGTAGAAGAGGAAGAGTAAGAAATTAGAAATCTGTTTTAAAAAGTAATGAAAGAAAACTTCCTTAGTTTGGTGAAGGAGATAGACATGCAAGTCCAAGAAGCATTGAGAGTCCCAAACAAGATGGATGCAAAGAGGCCCAGTCTAAGACACATCATAATTAAAGCGCCAAAGGTTAAAGATAAAGAGAGACTCTTAAAAGCAGCAAGGGAAGAGAAGTTAGTTACCTACAGGGAAGTCCCCATAAGACTGTCAACTGATTTCTCAGGAGAAACTTTGCAGGCTAGAAGGGACTGGCAAGAAAAATTCAAAATCATGGGAAATGGGGACCTACAGCCAAGGTTGCTATACCCAGCAAACTTATCATTTAGCATTGAAGGGCAGATAAAGAGCTTCCCAGACAAATAAAAACTGAAGGAGTTCATCATCACCAAAGCATTATATGAAATGCTTAAGGGACTTATTTAAGAAAAGAAAATCAAATCTATGAACAATAAAATGGCAAAAAATATGAATCTATCAATGATTGAATCTAAAAAATAAACTAAGCAAGCAAGAAGAACAGAGACAGAGTCATGGATATGGAGAGCATTTTGATGGTTGCCAGATTGCAGGGGGTTGTGGGGGAATAAATGAATAAGTGAGGGGATTAAGAAGTATAAATAGGTAGTTACAGACTAGCCATGGGGATGTAAAATACAGTATAGGACATTTTGTAGTCTAAGAACTTATATGCATGACCCATGGACATGATCAATGGTGTGGGAATCGTCTGAGGGAGTGGGGGGGTTGGTGGGTAGAGGGGAGCAAAGTGGGAAAAACTGGGACAACAGTAATAGCATAATCAATAAAATATAATTTAAAAATAAAATTAAAAAATGGGGAAATCCTTTGCCAACAAACTGCCTGATATTGTATTAGTTGGGGATTGGATAAACTTTTACCCTTGTGAAGACTAAGGCAAGAGCAGGAGATGAGGTGGGGGTGCACATAGTAGGTTTAATGAGATTTAATGACAGAGGTGCAAAGTCCAATGGGAACAAGGGAGAAAACCTATGACTGGAGGCACCTGATAGGCCATCATAGACAAGATATTAACATCTGAATCACTTTAAAGGATGAATGGGAATGTCACAGGTGGAAAAAGGACAAGAGAGAATAATAATAGTTGAACAAGGGGACAAAATGAGTGTGTGGAATAGAGTTGTGGAAGACCATGGTTGGGTTGGGGAATGATGGTGGTTAGATCACACCTGTATATTAATACTGCTCATATTCTCATTGACCCAGGGCTAAAGTCCATTAAATGTGCAAATTAATTTTCTCTTCATAATCCATTTTAGATTCTGTATGAGTTTCCTATTGCTAGTAGAACAAATCACAACACAGTTAGAGGCTTACAACAACAACAAATTATGTTATAGTTTTAGAGATCAGAAATTCAAGGTGTCAGCAGAGCTGTGCTCCTTCTAAAGGCTCTATGGCAGAATCTCCACCCTTTTATTTTATTTTTTTGTGCCTTTTCCAGCTTCTACCGGATGCCTGTATTCTTTGACTTTTGACTGCTTCTTCACCTTGTTTTGATCTCTTCCATCATCCCATCTCTTTCTTTCATGCCAACCCTCCTACCTGTCTTCCATAAGGACCCTTGTAGTGACATTGGGCCCATCTGGGTAAGCCAGCATAATCTTCCTATCTCAATGTTCCTAATATAATCACATCTACAAAGTCCCTTTTGCCTCGTAAGGTAAACTATTTGTAGGTTTTAGGGATTGGACATAAACATCTTTGGTGTTCCATTATTCTGTCTCCTACAGAGTCTATAGGAGCTACTTCTAAGGTCTCAAAAGGTAAAGGCTGGATGAATTTGTAGATCAAAAGAGTGCATAACCAAATGGTATCTATCTCGCTATTTAAAAATGTTGATTTTCTGCAACACATTATATCAGGTGAGACCCTATGACACCAATTATTGCCATGTCATATGAATTATTTAAAGAGTTCCTATAGCCTTCTTTCCTTTCACCACCAGACTATTGAAAAGAGAAATTGACACTCACCACCTCTCTGTTTAGTTCCCAATCACACTTCCACCCAGGAAAACTGGGTGCTTCTTTGGGCTTCGGTTTCCTCACTTGACCCAGGTATCTTATTATTGAGATGCTTTACCTTCTGTGACTCCAGGCTACTTCTTATTCCCAATCATACAGCATCAGGAGTGGGCCGGTTCCCCTCAAGTCTCTTAGTCCCTATTCAATTATATTTCTCCCAGGATCTCAAGCTAAGCTGTCAGTCTAATCAGTGTGTTGTGACGAGGTTCAGTTCAGAATTCAGCAAAAACTTTTTTTTGGCATTGTAGATTCCATTAAGAAACAATTCAAGCTGGAAATGAGGCTGCTCCTGCATCCCTGGGAGGCTGCGCTCTCCGGTGCTGGCCACATACTGATGCCTTTCTGGCTAGAGGCTGCTCTATAAGAAAAGAAAAATAACATCATCTCAAGAAGGAGATAGAAATCCCAGAACAGATGTTCTCAAGGAAGGCTGGCTTCTGAGGGATCCGGGTTACTAACAACTTTCACTTGTAGTTATACATTTACTTTTTACGTAATCAGCTACCTCATTCAAACTGAAGAAAGATAACATAGCATCTAACCAGGAAAAGAGAGCAGTTTCCCTTTGACAAGAGTTCAGTATTGGATATTTTAAATTGCTTTGTCAGATATATCAAGCCTGGATTTCTATGATTGAGTTTTTAATGATCACTGAAGAAGATCTGACAAGGGTTGATTAGGCTCCAAAAGCTTCTCTTGATTGTCTTTAGAAAGACCTAATTATCTTCCTGCTTCCAGGGGAGGGGGTCTGTTGGGAAATTCTCCTAAAACATGTTTTAAGTGTGAATGAGGAAGGGTTACCTTGAGTATCGTGTTAATTTATAGTAAGGGAAGAGCTAATTCAACTTCATTCCTTTGCTCATTCCATATATTTACTGAAACTTTACCACGTGCTCAGGTTTATGCTGGGCAGTAATATAGATATGATTTAGACACAAGTTTTCAGGAACTTCCAGACTAGCCAGACAGATAGATATGTAAATATCACGTAAACTAAGTGTAACAAAATGTCAAGAATGCCACTGAAGCATTTGTATAGTATACAATGAGGGTGAAATGGAGATGGGTCCATGATCTTATTTATGATGAGGAAATGGGGGAGCATCACTGCACGGCCTTGGCAGTTCTTGCCCAGAGTAGCAGGTATGCCAATGAAAAGACCCTCCGAAGGAGGCTTAGAATTTTCCATATGTTGACTCGAAACCCTCTAAATATTTATGGCATATCCACCTTAAGCTAAGAACTCCTGATGGTCAAGAATTTATTTGACTGAATGATCGAGTAAAAAGGAAGCTCAGTTATAGGAGATTTGAAGAAGAAGAATCTTTTTTTGCCAAAAAATGGAGAACAAGGAAACAAAGAGGTAGTGAAAATTCAAGAGAGTGTACTTGAGTATTAAATATTTACCTGATAAGGGCTATAAGTTTTTCCATATTCTGGTCAAGCTTATCAAATTTGAAATAGTAACCACATAAATGTAATGGTAGATTTCTTTTGTGGCCTTCTGGCAGTGGTAAAAACAATATGCTACTTAAAAAATAATCTAGGCTTTATGAATTCATGAGGAAAAGCTTAAACTCTCAAGTGATCCCTATATTCCTTGAGAAAGAAAAGATATTTTCTCTAATAGCCATTTTAAACCAAAGGAGCACTTTGGTTAGAAGATTTAATAAGAGAAAAAAAAAAAAAAAACCCAGGAGGGGTCGTCTGTGACTGTTTAAAAGTCACTTCAGTAGAAATATAGGCAAAGAATAGAAATAGGCAGTTGTTGGGGGAGAACCCCCCAAATCTAAATTCAGTATTGATTCTGAAGAACTGCAGAGTAGCCTTATTCAAATTCATAAGAGCTTTAATAGGAGAAACTTACACACACTGACAAAGCAGTTGTACTCCTAGTGGTGGCCACCGGAATCATCCTCACCCCTCCCGGGACAGGGTGTCTTTTTATAAGGGGTAATAGTAAAACCATATGGCAGGTAGTCATGTAGACCACCAGAAAGAGCAATGCATTTCTAAGTTAACAGATAACATCAGGCAGTTATCCACACTCTATAAACCCATAACCTGTGGGCATGACATTTATGGGGCTGAATTCTGGTTTTCTGGCTAGTCAGCCAAGCCTGAGGCTACAGAGTTAAATGGTCAGAGGTTAAACAGAGTCGACCATTTCCCAGATGCTTTTGCTGCTGGAGCCGTGTGGCATCTCTGAGTTCCCTTACAGCAGTTCATAGCGAAAGAAATTGGAATAGATTGTATAAATATGATAAAAAATACTCATCTTTCCTTATGAAGACCTGCAAATCAAAACAAGGAGATACCTATGTGATTGCTACCATTTAGATGTTAGGTGATATACAGGTTGGAGAGTGAAGAAACTGAACCTCGAGCATTGTGGGTGACAGAAAAATAGGTACAACCATTTTGGGTACTAACTAATGAAACTGAAAATGTATACATATTCCTTCACCTAGTAACTCCACACCTAGAAACTTATCCTAAGATAAGTGTCTGACGTAGTTATGTTTGAAAAATGTTGGTGCACCAGTTGTGTGTTCCAAACCTTTTCCTTCTTAGGGGGAAGCTGGGAGCTGGGGGAGGAGTTTATGGCAAAAGAATATCTCAGCATTTTTAATATTTCTAATAGCAATGCCAATATAGCTGTTCCTTGGGGATTCATTAAGTGATGGTTGATTCATAAATATATTTGTGCTAAAGCAGAATATCTCTATCATTAAAAAGCAAGACGTAGAGCAGTGTGTATGATATCATTAAATAAATGTCTTTAAAATATTTTTTATTTTTCAATTATAGTTGACATACAGTATTATATTAGTTTCAGATATACAACATAGTGATTAGACATTTACATATCTTGCAAAGTAATCCCCCCGAATAGTCTAGTACCACCTACCACCATACAGAGTTCTTACAGTATTATTGACTATATTCTCTATGCTGCACTTTACATCCCTGGGACTAGTTTTGTTAACTGGCAAGTTGTACTAACTAGAAGTTGTCTTAATGAGCATGCAGGAAACTGCTAACAGTTAATTGGGGCAGTGGAATTGAGATGATTTGGAGTAGGAAGGAGATTTAATTTTCATTGTATACATTGGATTCTGTTTCACTTGTTTCCCTATCTATAACTGTTACTTTGTTTCAACTAAAAGCAAAACCTAGATTAAGTAGTAGATAGAAAGTTCAGTGATGGAATGCTATTGTCAGAAGACTTTGTAGTCCTGAAATAGAGAAAAATTCCTCAACTTTGTCATCCTGATCTCCAATGTCACTTCTAGCTCTTTTTTTTTTTTTTGAGCTTCCAGTGAACCAGGAGGAGTTCACCAGTTTCTCCTTGATTCTCTGTGTTGGTTTCTGCACATTACATAAAAGTGCCCCCTTTTCCAGTCTGGACAAACCTGTCTCATGCAGGAGGTGAACTTTGTTAATCAGCCTAGCCCGATTTCCTGGGTACCAGAGTGATTGATTGTCTTTGTTCTTAGTGGCTCCCAGAGTAAAGAGTATATCTCCTTAGGGTCCCAAAGGGGAGGACTGTAGTCAGCAGGTTGATACTGGCAGATTAAAAGCCAGACCTGACCTTCGGGCAACAACTGGGAAAATATTCAGTGAAACCCCTGCCAGGGAGAAACTGGAGGTGAACATTTTCCCCTGCTCCCTCGATGCCAAACC
>PVKM010024929.1:0-20227 GCA_004027735.1 Carollia perspicillata
CCCATCTTCTTCTGAAGCCTCGTCTGCCACTGGACGGCATGCAGGACAATGGCTTCCCACCTCCTTTCAAGATTCACAATGATCAGCTGCATGGGCTGGTGGTCTGCGCTCAGATCACAGGTCTCCCCCTCGTCCAGAAGGTGCTGGCACAACCGCAGGATGGAGGCCACTCCACGACGCCGCTGCTTGATTTCACCACACAGCGACTGCAACACAAAGCGGGACGAGCCATGAGTGTTTACAGGACGGATTCCCTAGGGTGTGAAACACACTCTTCCACACGATTTTTAGGGTGCAGTGACATGCCCAGCTACAGACAATTAAACAAGAAGGATTCTGCAGTCGCCTTTAGGTTGGAAGTCTCTTACAGATAGATACCAACTAATGCCAGAGGATTTACCCACCCAATCCTCTTTCCTTTTTCACTGATTTCGTCATCTAAAGTGTTGGCTCTCACCTGAACACCTAGGTGTGGAACAAACTTAATGAAGTAAATCGTTAGGTCATATGAATGTCAGCCAAATCATATACTTCGATTCAAAGTCTCAGGAAACACAAAACACAGAAGTTCTCCAAAAAGCAATTTTTTCCAAATTTACTCTCAGATATTTTGGAGCCAAAAGTTTAGTTTTCTACTGGCTGGGTATAAGTTAAATAAGATTGTAAAGAATTTTAATATACAACGTCTATTATTTGACCAAAAAAAAAAAAGGATTAGCAACATTTCCCTTCCAAAACTTGATTAACAAAGCAGTAATGTTCTGAAAACAGAAATTAGGATACTGGATTATTACCGCACTATTTGTTGCTGTGTTCCTTTTAACAGCCATTCACACTGTTTAAGAAGGATATGCATGCATTGAAATAGCATTTTGCCCCCGAAGCATTTGTACTGCTGCAGTGACCCTCAGCTGAACGATTCAAGCAAACTAGTGGATACATATGTCAAAAATATTATATCTTTTCGTTGCCTACGGACAGTGTGTAAGTGATAGTCTAATTCAAAGGCTTCAGGAGAAATGATTATTTCCACAAACATCACTGCATTACTAATCTCCTGCTACTGCCACAATTGGACTGTTCTTAACAGTTAACAGATTGCTTATTAATCAACAAGGGTAAACAAGACAATGCAATTTCATTTAGTGTGAGAGTTTTAATGCCTAAAAGTATTTGTGATTAAAATGTTAATCTAGATAAGGCTTCATTAAAAGTCTTAAAATGATGAAGTGTGGTTCATTGAAATGTGCATGGAGTGGTAGTAGATCAGCAGGTGGACATTTCATACAGATGTTCCACTTACTGATATAGTGCACGCTATAGCCATCGAAATGACCCTAACCAGGTAATAGCTGGAATTCTATTATTTCTGTAATGAGAGAACACTGTACCCTTAATATTTATGAATTTTAAATAAGGTGAATGACAATTTCCCAAACCTCTATTTATGGCAAAATATGACTAGGGATTTTATTATTCAATTTACACCAATGCGGCATTTTTAGTTAGGTTTCCTGAACTTTCCCTTATTTCTTTTCCTAGGGTTTATTACTATTTTCCTATATACCTCCTGATATAACCACCGGGTCTGACAAATTTCTTTACTGATGCTATTCATTAACTCTGTGCTGAATGAGGAGACACCCCCAGACATTCAAAGCTAGAACGTGAGGCTGACCAAAGCAACAGGTACTGTGTCCTTTTGTTCCAGACTGTGAACTGCACCACCCCCCCGCCCCCACCACACATTCTCTCTCTCTCAGTCTGAAATTTGTTTTAAAAATCTGTTGACATTCAATTCTGATTTTTGGATCTTCCCAACTGTGCAAGTTTTTTAAAATCTCCAAAGAAGTTAGTCTATATTCTGAATTAATAATTTATCCAATATGCACACTTGGAGAATAACAGTACTTTTAAAGGGGGGGGGTTGGAAATTTTACACAACCAACTTATTTTTAGTACTTTTCTATATTTAGGAGATATAATTGATAAAGTAACATTCTTCTACATAAGTGGGTTTCCATGGTAAGTATTAAAATATACATATTTATTTACGATCACAAACACATACTAAATAAACTCAGCATTTCTTAGAATTAGTAGTTTACACTATTTCCATGATGAACTATGCATAAAGAAATGTCAAATATAACTACATAGGAACAAATAGTCATACCATTTTGGCTTACATTTTCAGGGAAAAGTGCTTTTAAGCAGAAACCTAAGCTCAGCAATCTAAGTAAGGCATAGTAATAAGACTAATTTATCCCTGTCTCTGGGACCTCCTCAAATGTATATTGCAACTTACCTCTAGTAGGCACTGTTTCAGGCATGGAGGCTTCCAATAGGAGCAAGTTACTATTCCTTCTCTCAAGGGGCTGAGAGTCTACTGGAGGTGGATTATACACATAAGTATGGTACCAAGAAAGATGCAGAAAGGGAGGCGCTAACAGGAGTTTGTGCTATCGGAGGAGTTGGTGAAATCTCTGGTGTGAGCCAGATTGTCCAAGTTGGGTGGTGGCAGTTAGAAGGTCCAGCAGCAAGTAACCTGAGGCAGTGAGAGCACCTAGTGCGCTGGGGGTGGGGGAGAGAGTGAAGGAGCTGGAAAAGGAAGGAAGGGACACTAAATTTTGGAGTGCTTTTCATTATTGCCAATTTTGAAGAGTTTTTCTAGATAATTAATGAAATCATGTTGGTTCCCAAGCGTGGTCACATTGTCTTCCCAGAAAAAGTATAAAGACAGAAGAAGAAAAGAAAATTTAAAAGGAAAAAAAAGCAATTAACTACTAATATGCCTAGGAAAGAGATTCCAGGTGCTTTTGTATTTAGTTATACTTATCATGTGTTCATCTTTAGGCAATCTCTTCCTATAAGGCTACCTCACTATGGAGATAATTGTCTTAGTTTCATCTCAGAATCTAATTGTTGGGATAAAGTTTGATGTGCTGCTTTTCAATTTCTAACAACCTACTTTCTTTACCTATTTGGCATTTCTATTCAGTTTCCTCACATTACTAAAAAGGCAATTTTGCTATAAAAGATGAGAACTGTAGAAAAGAAAAATCAAAATTTCCAAATTGCTTTTTTCTTTACAGTGATCAGATCTCCGATGCTCTAAACACATCTTTTTGGACATGCTGACAAGAAAGTTGCCAATAGGATGAAGGTTTTTATTTCACACTTACAGACTGCCAGTTTGATTTTTAATTCACTGCTGGTGGTGCAAAGTGGTGTTTTCTATTTTTTTTTTCCTCTCCAGACTTCTTCTGTCAACTTGTTTTACTGTCTTAATCACTCATATTATCAAGCCAAATGTGATGTAACATCATTCTTGACACTGACTTTAGTTTATCATCATTAAAGGTAAGACATGCAATATTAGTACTTTTTTCATTATATATTAAGTGTATGTATAATGCATATTGCATAAAATGAGTATATTTGCTTGTATAGCCATATTCTTGACATTAAACAACAGTGTCATCTCTTACAAAAGTATATCCATGAGCTTATGATAAAAAAAAACCCTGTAATTAGACTAAGAATCAAAATGTGCAGTAAGTTAAATGTAAGAACCAAACAGGGAAAAAAGAGAAATAGGGAAAATAATATTTTAAACATACCAAAATCAAGCATATGTTGAAAAGAGAAAAAAATCACTCTAGCTGAGAAACTCCAAAGCAATTTATCTCCATATTTCTTACACAATTTTATTCATCAGGTTAATGTAACATCACTAGGTAAGTTTATATGAATAAAGTGGTGTGATTTTAAGTAATCTGTCAGAGAGAGAAAAACTTTTTATAAGGCAATTTCACTTATAAAGTTAAATATGACTTTACCCTTTAGATTAATCAACTGTTTAATGATACCTATTCAGTATGCCTTCTGTGTGGCAAAAACAATAAAGAAGTTTAGATCATCACATACTATACATACCTGCATTCAACCTAGTTGGAGCATGGAGTTATATGAAGAGAGAAGGGAAAGTGAGAAAAGACAGGTGAGTTCTCCCAGTTTAATTAGTGTCATGTGGTTACTCCATTTCTCTGTTACAAGGCTCACCTGCACTTTTTCATGCAGGTTTTTTTTTTATTTTTGACATTTTCTGTATGTTACCATTTTAATTTCACGAGGTGGGTAACTGTCTTCTCTTGATCTGCTACCTGTGACCAGATTTTCTAGATCAAAGTTTCTTAGACTGTGTTCCCCAGACCAAGCAGCATTAGTAACACCTGTGAACTTGGACATGCAGATTCTCTGGTGTTACTCCACATCTTTTCAATCAGTAACTCTGGGGTGATGACAATGCATGCTACATTTTGAGAGCACTGGTCTGCAGGAAACAGGAAATCAGCTTTCCGGATAAGAGAATCAATCTAGTGAGACTAGATACTTTTTTAGAAGTATAGAAGTTACAAATTCTAATTTTGGAGTCACAGTGGTTGCCAAGAACTGAGGAACCATAGCCATTGGTGATCAATTATGTTGTTGTTATCAAGTGACTGAAAAAAATTAAATAAATCAGTCAATGAATAGATCTTTTCAACCAGTGATATCTTTATATTATTAGTATTTATATGATGATCTCCAGAATTTTCAATAGAAATATTAAGAATGCTGGTGTGTTAGGTTGTTTAATATCATTATTTGAGGATTTTGCTCTTTTTGTCATTTTTATCAAAGGAGCCATTTAGTAATGAATGACTCGAACACATACAACTCTGTGCTAAATTAAATAGAAACATGGCTCTCAGAAAGCTTACCTAGTAAGACAGAACCACAAGGATTGTTTGAAAAGTATAACACATCAGATACAGGTAATGTTAATGCCTGCAGCCATGGCCTAATAAGAATGTATAGTATGTTGGAAACATGAGAGACTATAACTGCTACCTCTATGATTTTTCAGATTCTGTTGACTGGTTGGTTTGGGATCACTATTTTGGGACAAGGTTGGCAAAAATCGCATGAATAATACTTCTTGTAGCAATAAACATTTATTGGGCATCAATTAAGTGCCAAACACTGTACTTTTCATTACAGGATTGTCATTGACAAATAAGAGGCATATAAGATGTGGTACCTATTCTTCAGTGCTTGTAATTCATCTGTAAAGAGAAGGCACTGGCTCCGCAAAATGAGAGGAATCAATGCAAAGCAAAGGTTTTTAGATAACACCTAACCCATTAGGTTGTTGTAGGTTTTAAATGAGGTGTGAAAGGTGAATGTGCTTTGTGAATACAGAGGATGTGACCCAAATGTAAGGTGGGATTGAGATACATACTAAATGATGGCCACTGACTTGGGGGTTAAGAAAGAACATTACTAGCTGGAGAAGACAGATTAAGATTCATGGGATTAGAACTAGGCTGTTTAAATTGCTGAAAATAAAAAAAGTGAAGGAAGGAAAGGGAGGACGACCATCACATTTGGGGACTAACAAGCGAAGGTCAAGAAACCACAAACTTTGTAACATTTTGAGGCAGAATGGAAGTTCGAGTCATCCATCCACCCACCCAAATGTACTTACTGAGTTGCCTCTTATGTGCCAGGCACTGTTCTCGGTGGTGAGAATGTAACAGTGAGCAACAAGATTTCTGCTTTCATAAAACCTATGTTCAAACTTGTGGGCATTGGGGAGGTGTGGTGACAGGTTGGAAACGAAACAAATATACAAGAAAATATCAAAGAATGGTAACGGGTATAAAATAAAACAGGGTGATATGAGAGAAAGTGGTGGAGGGGGGAGTTACTTTAAATTGGGTCATCAGCGGAGCATCTCTGAGGAGGTGACATCACACAATATCAAGTCCAGATGTACAAACAAAATATAACTTACATTGTAATAAGTTAGACAAGATAATGTCTATAAAATCAAAGCTAATTTATGCCATAAAATGCACACTTATGATAAGTATAGGTTGATTAAAGATTGAATACATATCAAAAAATAAATGGAATTTAAAAAGCTCTTGGTACAATTAAGTCAGGAAAACTAGTCTTTTCAAAAAATGGTGCTGGGACAACTGGATATCCACATGCAAAAGAATGAATTGGACTTCCACATCTCAGCACAGGCAAAACCAACTCAAAACGGACCATGGACCTAAATGTAAGAGCTACAACTAAAACTCACAGAATGGAAGAAAATATCTGAAAAAACATGTATCTGATAAAGGACTTGTATCCACAATATTAAAAGAACTCTTAAAACTCAACAATATAAAGAAGTAACTCCATTTTTAAAATGGGCAATATATTTGAATAGACATTTTCCCAAAGACATACAAATGGCTCATACACACGTGAAAAGGCATTCAGCATCTTTAGCCATCAGGATATCCCCACCACAAAAGCAAACAAACAAACAAACAAACAACCCAGAAATAATGTTGGTGAGATGTAGGGAACTTAAAACCTTCATGCATTACTTATGAGAATGTAAAATGGTACACTCATTTTGAAGCCAGTATGATATTTCTTCAAAAAGGTAAACATATTAATAGACCTACCATATGACCCAACAATTTCTCTGCTAGGTATATGCTCAAAAAAATGGAAAACATATAAAAAACATATAAAATCCTATAGACAAATATTCATAACTGCACTGTTCATAATAGTGCAGCCAAAAGTAGAAACAATCCAAACACCCATCAATGGATAAACAGAGCTTAAAAAATGTAGTATATCCACACAACAGAATATTATTTGGTAATATAATGAATGAAGTACTGATACATACTACAACATGAATGAACCTTGAAAATATGCTAAGTAAAAGAAGCCAGTCACAAAAGGCCACATATTGTATGATTCCATTGATATAAAATGTCCACAATAAGCAACTACATAGAAACAAAAAGTATATTGGTGATTACCAGAGACTGCAGTCCAGGGACAATAGGGAATGACTGCCAATGTAAGAGGTTTCTTTGGCGGGGGTGGGAGGAACATTCTAAAATTAGACCTTACAGTAGTGGATTATATCTCAATAAAGCCGCTATTTTAAAAAATCACTTGGTAAGTCCATGTATCTATTATCAGCCACATAACTGACTATACGATCAGAGAATTTACCATTCCTTCAGAGTATGTCACAACAACAGATGCTATAATATTACTGATACCACCTAATCACCATGGTTTTGCAACCATGGGTCAATACTTGTAAGATTAACACACTTACAAATGCAAACTTAGAGCTTTTATTTATTTTTGTAAAGAAATGGCTATAAAATTTCCTGGGATAGAGTCATAACTGCAAACCTATTAATCTCAGATAAGATATTCTTCTCTATAAAAAAATAATGCAGTTGCCTTTTAAAATATGGCTATTATATTTCTAGAAATATCATAAAACAAACAACAGTATACATAGAAGACCATGGATCTAAAAACAGGAGTTAAAAATGTTAAAGTTTAAAAATTTAGTTATGTTTAATTATTGCAGTGATGAGTTTCATATATAGTGTATACTTCTTATGAAATTTTAATCTATTGTGTTGTTGGTATCAGTACAAAAATGAGAGGCCTGACATATCAAATATATATCATGTGCTTTACCAAAGATCATTCTGAGTTGACTATATGCATCTGAATAAATACAAAATCAAAATAATATTGTGTTCTCTTTAAATATTCAATCAAGATTAACTTGAATGCAAAATAATAACCAATAATCATTGAATCTTATTAATTACTATAGTACTATTCTTAGCTCTTTTATTGGCTATTTTTCACTAATCTCCTATACCAATGACAAACACTTTTTGTATTTCTGTGTGCTATGCATTTTTTAAGTATTTTATATGTTTCGACTCATTGAATTCTCACAACAGTACTAGGAAACATTGGGCTGGCCAAAAAGTTCATTTGGTTTTTCCATAAGGTGATGTTAGTAGAGCTTAGTTGTCTTTAGCTCCACTCAAAACAATTTTGTTAGATTGAATAGTGACAACTATCATATCATTAAAAAACTTATCAAAATTGCTGAATTTTTGTGTAGCCATTTTAATATTGAAGATGGAAGAAAATACACAACATTTTAGGCATATTGTGCTATGTTATTTCAAGAAAAGTAAAAGCCACACCTAAAATGAAAAATAAATAAAGATGTGTGCAGTGTATGGAGAAGGTGCTGTGACTGACTGAACATGTCAAACGTGATTTGAGAAGTTTTGTGCTACACATTTCTTTCTGGATGATGCTCTATAGTCAGGTAGACCAGTTGAAGTTGGTAGTGATCAAATTAAGACATTAATCGAGAATAATCAATGTTATACCACTCAGGAGAGAGCTGACATACTCAAAATATCCAAATCAATAAAGTTATGGGTAAAAATGAAAAATATGTCTTTTATTTTACAGAAACAACCTTACTGACTTTTTGGCCAACTCAA
Organism: Carollia perspicillata; assembly: GCA_004027735.1. Taxonomy (NCBI): domain Eukaryota; kingdom Metazoa; phylum Chordata; class Mammalia; order Chiroptera; family Phyllostomidae; genus Carollia; species Carollia perspicillata. The sequence goes on from PVKM010024929.1 coordinate 8,406, forward strand.
TGTATACTATTGCCATCCACCTATTTCACAAATGAGGAAGTGGACACACAAAGAGGTAAATAAATGACCAGCTATAACATAGCCAATAAGCTGCAAAGTAGATTTTAACCCATGCAACCTGAATACAGACTCAATTCACAAAAACACTATGCTACACTGCTCTTCATAAGAAAACTAAAATAACTTATGACATTACTATTTTGACATCAGACTATCTCTGCCCCTGACTTCTAATCAGAAGTGGCCACAGCCATAAAATCATTGTTGTTAGGACAGCCAACAACTTTTATACACCATTCAGGGGTCTATCTTCTACCCTTTCCTCAGCCTGAAAATATGTTAATAATTAGTAATCTATGCAACTCTGAAGGGTGGTTATGATAGCAGAGATGGAAAAAATCCTAATCCATTCATTGAACAAATATTTTTTTTGTTTTTTTATTGCTGTTCAAGTACAGTTGTCTCTATTTTCCACTCACCACTCCTCTCCAACCCCAGCCATCCCCACTTCCCACCCTTGATCCTACCCTCCTTTGGTTTTGTCCCTGTGTCCCTTATATATGTTCCTGAAAACCCTTTCTTCTTTTCTCCCCATTTTCACCCCCTATCTCTCCTCTGGTTACTGTCAGTTTGTTCTTTATTTCCCTGTCTCTGGTTATATTTTGCTACTTGTTTGTTTTGTTGATTAGGTTCCAGTTAAAGGTGAGATCATATGGTATTTGTCTTTCACCGTCTGGCTTACTTCACTTAGCATAATGTTCTCCAGTTCCATCCATGCTGTTGCAAAGGGTAGGAGCTCCTTCTTTCTTTCTGCTGCATAGTATTCCATAGTGTAAATGTACTACAGTTTTTTGATCCACTCATTTACTGATGGACGCTCAGGTTGCTTACAACTGGCTATTGTAAATAATGCTGCTATGAACATTGGGGTACATAGGTTCTTTTGGATTGGTGATTCAGTATTCTTAAGGCATGATCCTAACAGTGGAATTGCTGACTCAAAAGGCAATTCCATTTTTAGTTTTTTGAGGAAATTCCATATTGTTTTCCACGGTGGCTGCACCAGTCTACAATCCCACCAACAGTGTACTAGGGTTCTTTTTTCCCTACAACCTCACCAGCGCTTGTTTGTTGATTTTGTTCATGATGGCCATTTTCACCAGTGTGAAGTGGTATCTCATTATGGTTTTAATTTGCGTCTCTCTGATGGCTACTGATGCTGAGCATCTTTTCATATGTGTCTGGGCCCTCTGTATGTCCTCCTTGGAGAAGTGTCTGTTCAGGGTCTTTACCCATTTTGGGGGGGTTGTCTTCCTGGAGTGGAGTCCTGTGAGTTCTTTATATATTTTGGAGATCAAGCCCTTGTCTGAGGTATCATTGGCAAATATGTTTTCCCATACAGTTGGTTCTCTTTTCATTTTAATGCTGTTTTCTTTAGCCATGTAGAAGCTTTTTATTTGATGAGATTCCGTTTGTTTATTCTTTCCTTTATGTCCCTTGCTCTAAGGAACATATAGGTGAAAATATTGGTGAAATTATGGTGTCACAACTTATATTTAAGTCTTTTATCCACCTTGAATTTATTTTTATGTATGGTGTAAGTTGGCGATCGACCTTCAGAAATAGAAATCATGAACAAATATTTATTAAACACCTATTATAATATGCAGTCTTCTGAGTGTTTGTGAGACATTAGTGAACAAAATAGACAAAACTTTCTGCCCTCGAGAACTTCATATTATAGCAGAAGTGGGGAATAAACTCTTTTCTAAAAAACTATAATTTATATAAATAGTAAAGAAGAGATTAAATGAAAGTAGGAAACATTAATTAGGAAATGACTATCAAAGTTTCTAACAAGGGGTCAGCAGATCTTCTGGTCCTGATAGCTCTATTCATGAGCCAATTATGTGCTTAACTTAACAATACCTAATGTATAAATGTTGCAAATAAAAATTTTCATCCTGAAATTGTAAAGGAGTAACTCTTCAAAACAACAAAAAATTAAAATACCTAAGTGAAGTATTAATGATGACTTGCATATTGTAAAGAAAATGTGAGTAGATGACATCTGTGTATATTAACTGATTCCAAACTTAAAAGACAATGTCAGACAATATAGGAATTTAGCTCAGTTTCAGACACTGGGACTTAATCTATACTGAAACTAAAAATTCTATAGGCATGCAGTGAAGTGCAAAAAATAGTAATTGAAAAATGACATGATTAAATGGCACGACATGCAATCATTTGCTCTCAATTATATCAATGTATCTTCTTCATTTCTAGGAGTCAGGCAGAAATATTGTTTTTTAAATGCCTCTATTAAATTGGTCACCAATAATAAAATAGATGAGAGTCCTAATAAGCTCATTTACATAACATACATCATACACTACAAAACCATTCTCTCCAAACAGTTTTGCTCATCCATTTGTCTCCTGGTTGTCATGAGTCGTGGCTACATTAGCAGACTTTAAAAGCATCATACTGCCATCAGGACCATTTGTAGAGAAATGTTTATGAAACTTTTCTAGTTAACCCTTGGCAGGATCCTTATTGCTAATTATGGAAAAGGTATTGATATGATATCTTGGCTGTCACATTTTATTATCGTGATGGTAAGAGCAGAATCTAGGTCTGACATTTTGGAAATACCATCTAATTGCAAGTTAGAAACAGAGAATGACAGTTGTAAGTAGATTATAACTTCTTTCAAGATAACAAACTGGTTTATTTACTGTAAAAACTAGATTTTAAAAATAGCATTAAAGCCCCGAAATTGGCTCACCAAGTACATCTTTATTGGCTCTTTAAAGGTTAGGGTCTAGGATGTGTGTCAAAATAGTTTTTAAATTGTACATGATAACCTAAGTCTAGATTCCAACACCAAATGATTTCTTATAACCATTTGAAATAAAAAAATATTTTCAGTGAATACTTTAATTTTTAAGAAAAATTATCTCCCTTCTTTCATCTAGGTAGCAGTGAGGTTCAAAGATCAGTCACATTTACATCATGGCCTAACAAGCCTGACCTTTGACCTAGAAAAAAAGCTCACTTCTTGCAACCTAGTATCCTCACCAATTAAGTTGCATCATTAAGGGCCACCAGGACTCTTTAACACTACAAATGCTTGAAGACCCTTGGACAAATGGTGTCATCAAGGAGAAAGGTAATTGTTATTTTATAAACACTTTTGTTTTAATTGGCTGTACCTTCATGTGTTGAAAAAATATTAATTATATTTCAAAAGGAGTATTACTATTCCCCTTAGTTATTTTTCAGCTGTGGACCAAAATATAATAACCATTCTAAAAATGCAGACCCTCACTGTATTATTCCATGAAAACTGTTGATGTTCCCGTGTGGCATTCTTTATTTCTCTGTGACTCTCCCTACACGAGGTTAAGTACTTTTAAATATGTTTCTTTTTAAGAATCAGGCTCAGTGGTCATGTGCTTAGTTCATATTCACATGTAATTAGTAATATGTTATATATTTCCTTTTCTAAATTAAAAACACTATTAAAATTCCAGACATACAAAACAATATGAAGATTAAGTTACTCTAAAGAAAACTGTAATAGCTTACAGATTGCTTGTATCATTACTAAAATGCTGGTATCTATTACAGAGTCTCCCTGGAATAAAGAATGCACTTTTGGCAATAATCTTTTAAAAACATGTCCATTATTGTTAAGATGCTAAACCAGTCTGCAATTATAGAAAGGTACTTTTAGCAAAAATGGGGAAAGGCTACTGGATATAAATGCAACTTAGCCATTATACTACAAAATACCTTCTCTTAAAATCCTACAGTCACTCCTTTTAGAAGCAGATAAGGCATTAATTGCCATTTATTGTTACATTATTATATTTTGAAATCTATTTACAATATCCACCATGTTTTTTTCTCTCTTATTGATTCCATGGGAATCATTTCAGTGTAATTCTGGGGAATGGGCGAAGGTGATTTTCTTCTCTAGGTTACCTGTCTATCCCAGTACCTGAACTCATCTGTGCTTTTAAAGGGTATTGCATATTCACTGGCCAGGTCAAAGAAATATACAGTACAGTGTTGAGGAGAGAAAGAAAAGAATTCTTTATGACAAAGTATAGCACAATCCACCTGTGAGACTAAATCTTTGAAAGAAGGATCATCATAAAGCCCATACCTGGAGAATGAAAGGCTATTAGGAAGGAAAGCCAGGGAACATGGGAGCAAGGCTGACCCAAGAGGAATTCCCAGGGATCATGTGAAACACGCAGGAAAGGACAGACTACTAGACTAGTTTCATGACTCGCTCAACGCTGATGCGTGGCATTTCTCTAGCTCTCTCATCCATACACAGTTAGCTATTCTTCATCCCTCTCTTCTAAAAACCCCTATTTTTCCAGACTTCTCTCAGGCTAACTTACTCTTTATTTCCTATGAAGCCAGTCCTAGAACTCATCACGAAGCTCAGAGTGTTATTTCAAGGATAACAGCTAGGAACTGGAATTTTGGGGAAGTATCCCTGTAATTCCAGAATCCTACAGATGGGAAATGAATGAATTCAAGAACTCTGGGGACATAATAAGAATGCAGGAAGAGAGTTAGGCTATGGGGAATAACACCACTTAAAAGGAGGAAAATGATACCAGGGACAAAAAGTCAACATTAGAAAGATCCTTCTGTTCATTCATTTACTCCTCCCTGAGCTAGAGGAAGCTGAGATACAGACAGCTCTATAGACTTCATATTTCTGATTTGATTTTCATAGCATCTAAAATAAATAGGACATTTTCCTGTGAGTTCAGACCCCTGAGAGTTTGTATCTTTTTTTCTTGTTTTTGCTTTTCCTTTTGTGTGTGTTTGGGAAGCCCAGGGCAACTCAACTCTTTTTCACCAGTTCACAGTATTCCCAGATGTGCACTAATGCCAACCACATTCTCTGGGTCATTTAGAAGTTTAACTAATATATAACAGCAAAACACTCTTCAACTATTGTATTATTTGACTAAATATTAGCCAACTGGTAAATTGTTATAATGATTATTTAGCTCAAAACAATATTCTGGACCCTGGAAATGTATATTCTTTCTTTAAATACTCCCATAGCTAAAACAAAGCAGAGGTCCAGGAGAATTTTTTGAGAATACTTTTGAATAAAGCGAATCACCCTTTCAGAGGAATATATATATTTTTCTTTTTAAAAAAACTCTTTTTAAAAGATTTCATTTATTTATTTTTAGAGAGAGGGGAAGGGAAGAAGAAAAAAAGGGAAACATCAACAGTGGTTACCTATTGAGTGTCCCCTACTGGTGACCTGGCCTGCAACCCAGGCATGTGCTCTGACTGGGAATCAAACCTGTGACCCTTTGATTCACAGGCCAGAACTCAGTCCACTGAGCCACACCAGCCAGGGCTATATTTTTTCTTCTGAGAAGAGGCACCACATCTTTCTCCTGCTTGTTCCCCAAAAGAACACTGACTATGTGGGGGAGGGAGCAATCCTCTCATTTGTCCTATCTAATATTTTGATGGCAAGACAGGATATAAGTCATCTGAACATAATGGGGTTTTATTTGAACATTTGAGAAGCAACTTAGATTAAGCAAAACCCCACAATTTAGTGTTCTCCTAGTTTGGCAATAACTAGTTGTGTGATCTCAAGTAAACCATGTAACTTTTATGTACCCTTTCTCTAAAACAATGTGTCCCTTTAGCCTTTACCATCTTCTGGCATCAGATTATTACATAATCTTATTCTGTTATGAGACAGGAAAAATATCACAGGGTGGTCTGAGATGGACTTTTAAAAAATAATAAAATACAACCTGGCATATCTCTCAGTTGCTAGTTGATTCTCAGGTCCTCTGATGAATTTTTAGGAGTGATAAAATATTAATTTTATTTTGTCTTTATCATTGTTATTTGTTTTCCTTTTCACTGACCTGAACTGCAGGCAGCCACTTTAACTGGACCAGTGTGTTGTTGCAATCGTTTGCATGAATCAATCCTACTTGGTCTCAGATTCTGCTCCTTTGTTGGTCATGTTCTAACATCTTCAAAGTCTAATACCAAATATCTTGACAGTGAGAACCACATGCCTAAGCAAAGCACACAAGATTGAAACTCCAACTTCCTTTGTTGTTTTCGTAAAGCTTTGAAGTCTGTTGCACCAATGTTTCACTGAAAGTTAGAATGGCATGGCTGAATGAATATCCATTGGTTCTCTTGCTGGTTGTTCTTGGCTAACAGATAAAGTAAGGAGTAGGTCTTGAAACATCCCTCCAATTCCTAAAAGTCGTTTCTCCTCTCATGACTGAAGGGCAATAAAAAACGTGTTGATAAAAGGAGGAGAGCATGAGAGGAACCGGCTCACCATCTATTCTACGCTTCTCAAAGGAGCTTCTAACACCAGACCTGTCAATCTATATTTACACTTATCCTCGTGACACTAAATTCAAAAAGAAAGAAAAATATCCTTGGGGAAGAGAATTTGATATTCTAAATGTACAGGGTATGAATTAGGATTTAATCAACAGTTTAGAGCATCAGTGAAATTAAGAGAGATAAGTAACGCTATTTTTTCCAGATGGGAATAATGATTTATGCTCCTGCCCTATCTTAGAGGGGTTTTGGGAGGATTAAGAAGCTAATGTCTATAAAGCTCTTTAAGCTCCTCATATGAAGGTGCAACATAAACACAAGGTGAAAAACGATACGAAACTCTATACTGAGTCAAACTCCTCAGAGTAAAGACCCTGGAAATGAGAAGCTGTTGCAGACAAGATGGCAAGTCTCTGAGTTCCAATGCCAGAAGAGCCCTGGTTTGTTGTTACATGTACCTATAATACTGTTTAAAATAGTACTCCGTAGTATTTATAAGCATTCCCACATTTCCTATTAATCACAATGTCCCTTGTGGTAATCATTTTTATTCCTATTCATCAAATGAGATCAACTTATTATCTCCTTTTTTAGAGGAAAAACTGAGATGTGCAAACTGCAATGGCATCGGTGATGACACGTGAAATCGCTGGTTCGGTATTATCGGACTGTAGCCTGGATTAGGATTCAGTAGATGCGGGCTGCCATTTGGCTCTGGCCCTGGGTCTGTCCTGGGTGAGCCATTTAATTTATCAGAGACTTGGTTTTCTCTTCTTTGGAATACAAGGCTGAGCTAGCTAAATGACCTCAGGTTTCATCTCAAGGCGAAAATTTACAACGTGCCAAGTACTTCATGAGTATCTAGCGACTCTAAGACATTGCCTATGGTAGTGTGAAGGGCATGCAAAACAGATACAACTTCAAGGTAACTCCTACTTTAAAAAATTTTATACTGTTAAAACAACCATGAAATACTCCCACATGCCTCCTAGAATGGCCAAAATTTGGAGCACTGATAATACCCGTGCTAGCAAGAATGTGGAAAAACGGAACCTCCCATTCACTGGTAGTGGGAATGCGAAATGGTACCAGCATTGCAAATGACAGTTTGCTAATTTCTTATAATGTAAACATACTCCTACCATAAGATCCAGCAAATATGCTCCTTGGTATTTACCTAAAGAAGCTGAAAACGTACGTTCATACAAGAATGCGCACATGAATGCTTACAGCAGCTTTATTCATAATTCCCAAAAGTTGGAAGCAATCAAGATGTCCTTCAGTAGGTGACTGGTGTAGTAAACTATGCTCCCTCCAGACAATGGACTGTTATCTAGTACTGAGAGGAAATGAGATAGCGAGCCATGAAAAGACATGCAGGAATCTTAAATGCATATTGCTATGTAAAGGAAGCTGAAAATACTTTATGATTTCAATCATACAACATCTAGAAAAGGCGAAACTATGGAGAGAGAAAAGATCAGTGGTGGTTGTCAGAGGTGGGGCTGCAGGAGAGGGAAGAGGAATGAACAGGTGGAGCACAGAAGATTTTTAGGGCAGTGAAAATAATTGGTATGATGCCATTGTCATAAACATATGTCATACATTTGTCTAAACCCATAGACTGCACAACACTAAGAGTGAACCATAATATGAACCATGGACTTTGTGTGGTTATGATGTGTCAACGTAGGTTCATCAGTAGTAACAAACATACCATTCTGGTGGGGATGTTGGTAATGGGGGAGATTATGTATGTGGGGCGTCAGGGAGTGTGTGAGAAATCACTCTGTCTTCCCCTCAGCTGTGCCCTGAACCTAACACTGCTCTAAAAAAATAAAATCTTAAAGAGTTTAAACTCTACTTTATCTTTTATTTTTTTAAAGATTTTATTTATTTTTAGACAGAGGGGAATGGAGGGAGAAAGAGAGGAAAAGAAATATCAATGTGCAGTTGCCTCTCACACACCCCATACTGGGGACCTGGCCCACAACCCAGGTATGTGCCCTGACTGGGACTCAAACTAGCAACCCTTGACCCTTTGGTTCAAAGGCCGGCACTCAATCATCTGAGCCACACCAGCCAGGGCTACACTCTAGTTTATTAACAAGAGACAGAAATTCATACGTACACACACTTGAATAAAATTTTTAAAAAGCACATAAAACCATAAAACAACACAGGAATGTCTTTAATCACTTATTTCCATACATGCACATACTGTTCTATCCTCCCCCTCCTTCACATCCGATCTCAATTTAGAATTATGCACGCTAGGAACTTCCTTGCCTCTCCCCACAAAAACCTTTCCTCCCCGGGAAGGTCCCAGGGAATTCCACAGCACACTGTCAAAGAACACTCCACATTCTATCCCACTTACCTGTTGATTTGCCTATATCTCCCTTTAGACTGTGTGTTCCTTGGGAGAGGACAATGGATGATTCACCACAGTGTCCACAGTGCCCAGCACAGCACCTGACATAGGTGTTTGGTTAAGAGAATGGTGTTGAATGAATTAAAAATACCTCTATCTGCACTCCCACAATAATTCTGAACTGGCTCCTCTTTTTTAGGTATCAGAACCTCTCCATACTTACACAAGTTCTATCACATTAAATCCCTCTTGTTGAAGCTTTTCTTCATTTAAAGGGGGCCTGTGAGCCAGTGCAGAGACAGCAGCATCCCAGGGAGTGGGGCTTTTGGGGGGAGTGAGACATGAGAAGGCCTCCGGCTCCTCCCTCTCCCTCACCCCTACCAGCAAAGCAATTCCCAAATGCTGTCATCTCTTACCCTGTCTCTCTTAAATCCTGCTTCCTCTCTCCCACTGTAAGCACACTATTTCAAGCCCCCAGGATGTAGCCCGTAAATTACAGACAGCTGCCACCTAATGGGGCTTTTTCCCTCCCAGCTGATGGACACACAGCTCGGCAAGACCACTCCCCTGCTCTGGGGCACTGGGGATGCCCCTGATGGGGGACAAACCTGTAGGCTCGTTGGCTTGCACCTGACTTCACCCAGCATTACACATGTAGGTACCTCTATGCTTCTGTATCAACAATTTGTCACCTCGTGTATATGATCTATACTTTCTCATCCCTGAATTTTAATAAAACTAAAGGAAATCTGAATTTTCTATTTAGATTTTGTCTAGATCTAAAATATTTATATAGGGAGCCACTTACAGAATCTCTCAGAAGACCCATCTCAACAACCAGGCATGGAAAACAAAAACTCCCTCCTTAGAAATAAACAGAGATAGAAAACCAATACATACTAACAGGAATTGTAGTTCAAAAGGTGGCCCAATTTGAGGACTCAAAGCAAAATAGACTAATAGACACTTTTTGAAATAGAATTAATAAAAAAAGAATACCTTAGAAAATAGCAATCTATTTCCTGAAAATGCACGCAAGGATATTGCATCCATGCACCATGGCGCTGAGGTAGCCACTTTTGAAGATGGAACCAATTAAGATCAGTAAAGACTGTACAAAGGTGAAAAAATCTTTTGTTGAATTAAAACTTCCAATGAAGACAATAAAATGCAAAATTAGGTACTGCAGAAACACAAAACAACCTTGAGGATTGTACCAGGAGTCTTAGATAAAAAATCAGTGAAAATAAGAATTGATTTCCTTAAGTGAAGGCAAGACTCAGGGACTCAATATGCAGAGAATAAGACCTCCAAAAGGAGAAAACTGAACACATGGAGAACTTGTGATAATCAAATAGTAGGTAAAAGTTTCTTATGTAGAACAGAATTTAAATTTTCAAAATCAATTAGGACTCCCCAAGTTACCAGCAAAACAAATGAAAAGATACCAACACCCCGTCACATACAAATAAAAAACAAAGTTACTGTGTAGGAACAAAATCACACTTCCCCTCTATGACCATAAAGGCCAACAGCAGTTTTGATGGAAGAAGATTATACTTCCCATAATAAAATATTTACACTCAGCCTAGTTATTGTTTATATGTAAAGTCAAGTAAAAGAGATTTCAGTCATGCCCGAGTTTGTGAAAGATACTAGGAATGTACTTTTCCTATAAAAGTTATTAGAAGACAATTCAGTAGACAATATAATTATTTTTTATAAAGAGAAAAAATGTGATACATAAAAAACTGATGTTGAGCAACAAACCAAGTATTATAAAGAATTAATTCTGAATTGTTTTTCATATTATTTTAAAATACAGTGCAAATATCAAGAGAAATTTTGAAAGTATGAGAAGGAATGCAATTTTACTAGTAAAAAATATTATTAGCTAAAGATTAAATTCAAGGTTATGCCAACAAAAAAAGAAAATAGGGTACAGAATGCAGAAAAAAACCAAGTCATTTCTCATTTTAAAAGTGGCATTTGGCGAGAGGCTGATTTATTCTTGATATTGGAAGTAAAGAAAATATTTTTTAAAACCTTCCAATTTACTGGAGTAAAAAGGAACAACAACATCCCTTATAGCAAAATATTTTTAAAAGACCATAGTGTGATCTTCATGCGTTGCTAACACACAGGCCAGTACCTGCCACATGGTGGGTGTCCAATAAATATTTGTTGAATGATGAAAGGAGTAAGTGTGATGAGGTTAAAGTTCAGCGATCTTAATCAGGAAATTATATGTGTGGGCCCTCATTCATTGCTGGGCGGAGTGTAAACTGGCGTGGCCACTATGGAAAACAGCATAAAGGCTCCTCAAAAGATTCTGGATAGAGTTACCATATGGCCCAGACATCCCGTTTCTAGGTCTCTACACAAAAAAATTTAAAAGCGTTTATTCACAAAAATATATGCACTCCTATGTTCATTGAAGCATTATTCACGGTAGCAACACATAGACACTGCTGAGGTGCCCTTCAGTAGATGATTGGATGAAGAAGAGGATACTCTCACACACAATGGAACACTACTCAGCCATAAGAAAAGATGAAATGCTGCCATTTACGAGAACATGAATGGACCTTCAGAGTATCATGCTAAGTGAAATAAGTCAGACAGAAAAAGTTAAGAACCATATGATTTCACCCACATGTGGAATATAAAACTGAAAGCAACAAATGAGCAAACAAGGCAAACAAAAATTCATAGACAACAGTACAGTGGCCCCCAGGGGGAAGGAAGGTGGGTGGGACAGTGAAGGGTAAAGGGGGCCAGATACATGGGGACAGAAGACCTGACACGCCGTCTGTCTGGTGGTGGGCCCCAACGCAATATATGGATGATGGGCCCTAGAAATGTACACCTGAAACCTATATAATCTTATTAATCAGTGTCACCCCAATAAATCTAATAAAAACATGTATATGTATATAGAAGAAAATAAAGGCGGATGGGCTTAATGTTCTTATTAAAAGATGCAGATTTTCTGATCTGATTAGAATGCAATTTATAAGAAATTCACTTAAAATAACATGCTAAAAATGTATAACAAAAGGACCGGCAA